>OY754987.1:26295157-26500157 GCA_963576475.1 Molanna angustata
TGTAATTATGTTATTGATTTGATCTGAACCGGTGTTATATAACCACGCTGTTACGTGTTTATTGTATTTTTGTGACGATGTATTTTGTGGTAGCAGTTTTAGTGAGGTTGGTAGGCAATAATTATGTAGTTTGATGGCACAGTATTTAAAATGTCTTTGTCCAATCGTGAAGGTAATCGTGAGGGTTTTGATTCCACAATTTGATAGTACTTGCCGCCCTGGTCAAACGATGAAACCGAAACCCTCATGACTACCTATAGCATGTAATTCAGTGGTCGCGAGTTCGAATCCTGACACGACCGATTTCGTTCACCTATAGCACAAGCATTAAGCTTAATTAAGGAAATGTATGAGAATGTATATGTACTAGTAACAAGGACATATTTATTCTTTTAAAAAAAATATCAATGATATGGGTTATCATGAGGGTTTTGATTCCACCGTTTGATCGGACTTGCCCCCTGAATTGAAATGAAAAAAAAACATCTCGAACATTCGCATTGATTTTATGCACTTATTAGGAATAGAACAGATTTTCATCATTGTTTTGGTTTCAGATTCAAAACAACACCAGATATTTCAGCAACTCGAAGAGTGATGTTTTCAATAATGCTGAAAGTTATATATGACTTCCAGTTAATGGTGTTGGTCTACCAAGTCTTGTGACAATAACAGATAATAAAATGTAAGTTGGTACAAACAATGTCGAACATTACAGCCAATTTGATCTTTTGTTTGTAAAGAGTACTCCTCTAATATAAACAATGGAAAAGTCTATAAAAAATATATATTCGCCCGATTCGCCGATCAATTTTCATCGATTCACTTTAACCGCCAAAAACTAACAAATATTCTGCGTTGTTTTGTTAATAATAATAATAATAAGATTTTATTTCAGTTCGTGAGCAGGGGGTGCAATGCAACACAAACCATATCATATATGTATACATCATTTAAAAATTAGGTATGCATACAAATAAAAAAAGAATAGCAGAGAGAAAAATAACCATAAAGAACAAACAGAAAAATAACCATAAAGAACAAACAGAAAAATAACCATAAAGAACAAACAGAAAAATAACCATAAAGAACAAACAGAAAAATAACCATAAAGAACAAACAGAAAAATAACCATAAAGAACAAACAGAAAAATAACCATAAAGAACAAACAGAAAAAATAAAAAAATAAAAAAATAACACATTAATTTGTAAAGATTGAATGCTTATTTTTATCGCGTCCAAATGAATATATTATGGTTTATTTTGATTTTAATAACATACTGAACGCCGCGGCGCGCCGTCATCGTTTCACGGCTGGGAAGCAGTTTGGCCTCTGTCAAATGGACAGAGGAGAAAATTATTCAAATATCTCACGCAAATATTGATTCTCTGGGCTAGAAACTAGTAAGCGGAAGAAATTGGCACATGGCAATAAATTAGCCATTTTTGCAAGATGCAATATGTAGGTGTAGTGTTAATAATAAATATAGCATAATTTGATACCATGTAATGTATACACTTTTTTAAGGACATATCCATTATAAAAAAAATAAAATCAATGTTGATTTTAACGCCGCTACTTATTTGGTGAGCTCTTGATGAAAAAAAGAATAAAATATGATTTTTTAATTTTGTCAATGCTGACGGTGTTGAATATGTAGAATTCCATAATTTGGATTCAGGAAAAAATATATATGTAGACCAAATCATTTGTTTGATTTAAAATACCCATTATTAATAAAATATGAGTTTTTTTCGGATAACTTTTAACGGCAACAAGTCCCATGATTTGTATGTTTCCGTACATAGAGATTCGGTATACTTGTTTGTCCGACCTGTCCTAGGGGTACAACTGGTTACCATTTGAATATTAACTAGTTACAGACCCATAAACTATACTATACATATGCATGTACTAATATATGTACTATCTTTACAATATATACCTTATATAACATGTGTGAATACTGTTACAACAAGCATCGGTAATGTTTACTTGGTTTAATTTAGATACCTACTTTATGTATGTATAGATACATAGAATATTGCTATATTATGCATAACATAGGTAGGTGCTATACAATCCCTTGTTCGACTTGCATACATTAGCATATTATGGATTGCGGAGTTTGCAAATAAGAAACCCGCCCAAACGTGACTATGAATTAACAAAGGTCGTCATTTTATTATTCGACCGCAAACTATTTTAAAAAAATATATATATATATTAAGATATTAATTGTTATTATTTTTTTTATTTTTTTATTTATAATAAACATGACATTGTACATTAAGAGGTTTGACATCAATATTAAAGGTATATAAAAAAAATATTATGTATATATTTGAGACAGAGACAATGGAATGGTACACATACACATCCAGACCATTGACGATCTCTTGCGCTTTGTTGTCAATTAGAGGTTTTGCTCTCCAATATGCTAGGGATAATCCCTGTGTTATATTGGGTGCAGTCTTTGGTTTTGTAAGTTAAACAACATTATTTTAAAGTGAATTCAACACAATTGATCATACACTTCCTAATATACATGCACAGGCACTCTCCATACACACGTAATATACTGAACCATATAAAATACACACACAGCACACACACAAACACACACACACACACAAGCACACACACACACACACACACACACACACACATACATACATACAGTAAACAAACAATAAGTTAAAAGAAATGAGAAAGAAGTTACTGTGGTGGGTTTGATTCGATGATCCATAGGGTTATTTCCCTTTTGAACCTTTGGTAGTTATTGATATTTTTAATAGAATCTGGGATGGTATTGTAAATAGTGGGAGCTTGATATGAATAGTGTCGCTGAGCAAGGCTAGTGTTTGGATGAGGTATTTGGTAGTTTAAGTGAGATGACGTACGTGTAGATCTTGTTTGTTGTGATCGTGTTTTATCGGTGTCTTTTAATGTATTCATTCATTCATTCATTCATACCATCACGGCATATCCCACAATGTGGGGTAACCAGCGAAAGGTGTGCGGGTGTGCATTGCCTTATAAAAGGGAGCACAACATATCTGTGTATACCCACACACCAATCTCGTCTCACCTAAAAAGGCACTATATTCAGAATGGGTGGTGAACCTCATTGCTGAACTATGTGAGATGTTATTGTTGCCTGTTGTATTTTCGATTACCCGGCTCTTACGGGACACTCGAAAACAATAATAGAAAAGAGTGGAAGCACTATTCTAAGCCGGTGCCTCACAGCTAAAAAGTAGCAAATAAGGCATTTAGTGTAGAATTGATGTAGATTATATATAATAGACAAAAAGTCCGAATATCCTGGCAATACGAACATTATGATCACTGTGCTTCTTCGTACATAGGTATTTAAGTTGTAATAGAAGAAAACTAAAATTAAAACATCTTTTACTAACATTAGTCATAGATTTTTATTTAATTAAAAAACCTATACAAAATACACAATATTTATAGATTATACAATTATTTCATATTTATGTATGACTCAACTTCAAAAAGAGAATTTCTCTTATTAGAAACTTTTTTTTTATAAAAAATGAATATGTCCTTGTTAACAAGTACATATAAATCTTCCTACGTTCCCTAAAATAAGCATAAATGCTTGTGCTATAGGTGAACGAAATCGGTCGAGGATGGATTCGAACTCGCGACCACTGGATTACTAGCCCAGCGCGCTAACCGCTCTGCCATCGACCCATCTGTATACAAACTAACTAAATAAATCTTAACCTAGATATATTAATGAACATACATAGCATTCACATTGATATAAAAACAAAAACTTAGCAAAAATTTGACAACCCAAGCAAAAATAAAATCATAAAAAAATACTAATAAAATAATCACAAATGATCCTATAGATTAAAATAAAAAATGAAACAAAATAAAAATTCAAATCTAAATTTCGATATATTTATGTAACCGACACCCGCTTCACTGGGAACATACCCGTGTCGGAGCGAGTATCGAAATGACATTTTAAAATCAAATTGTCACATCACAATAAATTGTACCTTAAAAATAATTCATACATTAAGTAATTCCCAATAAAATTCAAGTTGCAAATAATCAGCAATAAAACAAAAACACAACACTTGTCATAATAAAGTAAATAGATAAAGGCGACAAGTGGCGGGAACATGATAATAATAATAATAATAATAATGAACAATTTCTTGCACCCTGCGCAAGTGGCGAGTTTATTGCTGTATGGCAATTTCTTCCATCTAACCAGTGTAAAAGTGAGAAATGAATTTAAATAAATTTATCCTCTGCTGGGAATCGAACCCAGGACGCCCGCTCAGAAACCGAACGGCTTTACCAACTGTACCATGGCGGTCGATAAAACAAAAAAAATAGTATATGGGTTGGCATCACTTCTTATGATAGGGTAAATTTCGTTTTACAGATAGCGGGACCTTCTAGAAAGATCTACATATTATTTTATATTATACCTACTTGAACACTTTACACTTTTTGATGTTCCTTATTTGATGTTGGTAGCATGTTGAATAGTCTATGTATGTGCCAAGTATATGTGACTTTTTGTCCATATGTTGATGACTTTCTGGGAAGAAATTTAAAGTTTTCTGCAGTCGACCTTGTATTTCTTGGATAATGAATAAGTCAGTGCTCTGGAAAAATGTACGTCAGTAAAGCTCTTGCAAATAGTTGATAAACTGATTATTCTGACGATGTGCTTTGCACGAAACGCGTCAATAATCTAATAAAAACAATAGAACTATAACCAAGTATTTTTGTATTTTTTTATAACATATTAACGTACAATGGAGTTCTATCAAGAATTGTCGATCGACAAACTAAACTTAGTTGATAAACTGTCATTACACCTTATAAATAGTTTCTGTAGGGGTTATAATGGGTACTTTTAGTATGACTTTTACTTTGGATTTTTGTGCCATCACTAATTGGTTTATTGCTGATTCGTTTGCGCAGGCCCATCCTGTAAGTCCATATTCTTTTAATGTTATCAAGGATTTATTAAAATTTACCCCCATAGTAATCATTCCATTTGAGCAATATATCATTCCACTCGTGCGAGGTCCTGTACTAATGTTTTCTATGTGGTAAATTTTAGTAATAAAATAATTTTTCCATATTTGCCTTAATGCATTTCTTTTGTATAAAATATGTACTTTAAATTCTAAGAATAATATTGTTCAGTAGGAAAGTCGTTTGGTTTTGTAAAATAATATTAATGATCTTTCTCTGAATAACATATATAATGAATTGAAGTGAGCAGAATATTATCCTGCCCATCCTATTTATTTCTTATTCTATCATCGATTGAGCCAAAGCATAATTTCATTCTTAGCATGTCAACATTAAGAAAATTTCTATGTTTATAGAAAACATGACATATTTTTCTCCTGTTTATAAATGTGTACCTATATAACTATTATGCAAATTTAACTTTAGAGACTTCACGTTACTCGGTTTGGTTGGAAAAAATTGCCTTATGGCAATTAACCCCTTCTTTGTTCATTGTACATAATGATGTATAAATAAATACATAAAAATAATCTGTATTTGGCTTAAACTTACCTTTGTAACTGAGTCACAAATACCTAATGGCTCTTTGCTTTTACAGTAGTGGAGAGTAAAAACGGTTATTTTTAGTTATTTAATGAAAACGTAATACATTTAAATTGAATAATACGATTTCCTCGCGTATAAATAAATATATTTTGTTATTCCAGTCACCCTGTCGAGAGGAATCAGTCATTTTCTGGTCATTGAGTGGCTGGATTTTCTTCAATTATGTAAATTATTCATTATGTTGAAATTTAAAGTGAATTTATTTATCGAGAGAAAGTTTTCGACGTTAATGCAGAAAAAAAATTAAGGGAATTTCGCCGTTTGGTAATTTTTGCGAATTTGGATAATTCAAATTATGTAGAGGAAGTCTGTCTACGTATAAATGTTGAAATTCCGGGTCCAACTTTTTTCCCCGGAGATATGAATTCTCAAATCAGAGTTAACCGTAAGCCGAGAGAGTCATTTCAATGCTTTATGATTATTTTACATAATATCATATAACATACATTAACATTTGAATTATAAATATCGTTTAGGTCTGAAGGTAATATTAATGTCACAGAAATGAGGTCCCTTAGGAGGGAATAATAAAAAAAAAAACATGTAGGTAAACAGCTGAGATCAGACGTGGAAATGTGACATCAGATGAAATACCCATACAGCGAGGAGTACGGCAGGGTTGTATCTTGTCTCCTCTACTTTTCAACTTATACTCTGATTATGTATTTAAAAGAGCTCTCAACAACACCGAGAGGGGTATGAAAGTCAACGGCGTAGTAATTAATAATATCAGGTACGCCGATGATACTGTATTACTGGCGGATTCTATTTCTGATCTCCAGGAACTGTTAAACAATGTCAATGTATTTGGTGAACATTTGGGCTTATCTATAAACGTAGGCAAAACAAAGTGGATGACATTTGGTAGATGTGAATATCCTGGTTCTTCCTTGCAAGTAATGGGCAAGGTTATACATAGATAAGGTGGATAAATTTAAGTACCTTGGCAGTATTTTTTCGGAGTCCCTTGACCCGGATATGGAGATCAAGTGCAGAATTGAGGTAGTAAGAGCTGCCTTAATAAAATGAGGCACTGAGACAGCGGATGATGAGATGTTATGTGTGGTCTGTGTTGCTATATGGCTGTGAGACTTGGACATTGAAGGTTAACACCATGAACAGGCTGGAAGCTTTTGAGATGTGGTTGCATCGCAGAATGCTCAAAATCCCTTGGACAGATCTATTTACGAACTCAGAAGTCTTAAGTCGAGCCAGAACAACCAGGAAACTCTTGTCCACAATAAAGGTCCGCAAGATCACATATCTGGGTCACATAATGAGGGGGGAGAAGTATCACTTGCTCCAACTAATACTGAAGGGCAAGATAGAAGGTCGCCGAGGGACTGGAAGGAGACAGATGTCCTGGCTGCGCAACATTAGGGAATGGACCGGCTTCAGGACCGTGGAACAGATATTCCGGGCAGCACAGGACAGAGAGGGATTTGCCAGAGTGATAGCCGACGTCGGGGGTTCCTGACATGGCACCGGAAGAAGAAGTAGATATAAGAGCTGAGTGTTACTTGAATAAGGATATTGTAAACAGAATGTAGATATAAGAGCTGAGTGTTACTTGAATAAGGATATTGTAAACAGAATGTAGATATAAGAGCTGAGTGTTACTTGAATAAGGATATTGTAAACAGAATGTAGATATAAGAGCTGAGTGTTACTTGAATAAGGATATTGTAAACAGAATGTAGATATAAGAGTTGAGTGTTACTTGAATAAGGATATTGTAAACAGAATGTAGATATAAGAGCTGAGTGTTACTTGAATAAGGATATTGTAAACAGAATGTAGATATAAGAGCTGAGTGTTACTTGAATAAGGATATTGTAAACAGAATGTAGATATAAGAGCTGAGTGTTACTTGAATAAGGATATTGTAAACAGAATGTAGATATAAGAGCTGAGTGTTACTTGAATAAGGATATTGTAAACAGAATGTAGATATAAGAGCTGAGTGTTACTTGAATAAGGATATTGTAAACAGAATGTAGATATAAGAGCTGAGTGTTACTTGAATAAGGATATTGTAAACAGAATGTAGATATAAGAGCTGAGTGTTACTTGAATAAGGATATTGTAAACAGAATGTAGATATAAGAGCTGAGTGTTACTTGAATAAGGATATTGTAAACAGAATGTAGATATAAGAGTTGAGTGTTACTTGAATAAGGATATTGTAAACAGAATGTAGATATAAGAGCTGAGTGTTACTTGAATAAGGATATTGTAAACAGAATGTAGATATAAGAGCCGAGTGTTACTTGAATAAGGATATTGTAAACAGAATGTAGATATAAGAGCTGAGTGTTACTTGAATAAGGATATTGTAAACAGAATGTAGATATAAGAGCTGAGTGTTACTTGAATAAGGATATTGTAAACAGAATGTAGATATAAGAGCTGAGTGTTACTTGAATAAGGATATTGTAAACAGAATGTAGATATAAGAGTTGAGTGTTACTTGAATAAGGATATTGTAAACAGAATGTAGATATAAGAGCTGAGTGTTACTTGAATAAGGATATTGTAAACAGAATGTAGATATAAGAGCTGAGTGTTACTTGAATAAGGATATTGTAAACAGAATGTAGATATAAGAGCTGAGTGTTACTTGAATAAGGATATTGTAAACAGAATGTAGATATAAGAGCTGAGTGTTACTTGAATAAGGATATTGTAAACAGAATGTAGATATAAGAGCTGAGTGTTACTTGAATAAGGATATTGTAAACAGAATGTAGATATAAGAGCTGAGTGTTACTTGAATAAGGATATTGTAAACAGAATGTAGATATAAGAGCTGAGTGTTACTTGAATAAGGATATTGTAAATAGAATGTAGATATATGTAAGAGCTGAGTGTTATTTGAATGAGGATATTGTAAACAGAATGTAGATATAAGAGCTGAGTGTTACTTGAATAAGGATATTGTAAACAGAATGCAGATATAAGAGCTGAGTGTTACTTGAATAAGGATATTGTAAACAGAATGTAGATATAAGAGCTGAGTGTTACTTGAATAAGGATATTGTAAACAGAATGCAGATATAAGAGCTGAGTGTTACTTGAATAAGGATATTGTAAACAGAATGTAGATATATGTAAGAGCTGAGTGTTATTTGAATGAGGATATTGTAAACAGAATGTAGATATAAGAGCTGAGTGTTACTTGAATAAGGATATTGTAAACAGAATGAATGTAAACACACTTCGGTGATTTGGTCAATGAATGAATAAAGGAAGGACTGACAAAGAAAATTTATAGATATGAAAGAAGAACGAACGAAAGGGTAGGGGTTGGCCAAGAGAACATTGGCAATTGGCACGGCCATTTGAACAATATTCTGAAAGAAACAAATCGTCTGCTTACTGGAAGAAGTCACTAACTGTGGATGGATTTCGTGGATTATTTCGTGGCCAATTTCGTGGATGGATTTCGTGGCCAATATGGATTTCGTGGAAATCGATCTTGTGGCCATCTACTCGCGTATGTGACATCCGTTTGGGGTCGAGTTATGGAACGCTTTGGAGAAGCTCAAACTGTCGCCCTTGACATCTCTAAAGCTTTCGACCGGGTTTGGCACCGAGGTCTCTTAATGAAACTCCCTTCTTATGGACTACCCCAGTCTCTGTGTACTTGGATTGCGAATTTTTTAAAAGATCGCGAAGTCATAACTGTAGTGGACGGTTGCTCTTCTTCTCCCCATTTCATTAATGCGGGAGTCCCTCAAGGGTCCATTCTATCTCCAACCCTATTCCTCCTACATATAAATGACTTGCTCTTACGCGCCCCCATCCACTGTTACGCTGATGACAGCACAGTCCATGACAATTTCTCTTTTGACAAACCTCCTAAACAGAGTGAAATATCAGAAGCCCGGAAAGACCTTCATCAAAAAATAAATAGCTACCTCCACTCAATCAATACCTGGGGTGAAAGTAATCTTGTTTCATTTAACGTCTCAAAAACCCAAGCCTGTCTAATTTCTGCGAAGAGAAACCCCAATGAATTGCAAGTGTCTTTCAACGGAAGCACCCTACCTAACAGCAGCTCTATCGACCTGCTTGGAGTATCTATAACGAACCAATTACACTACAAGGGCTCCATCGAAGCTAAGGTGAAACTCGCCTCCAAAAAATTGAGCGTACTATAAAGAGCGCGCAGATATTTTACTAAGACCCAGATCTGTATACTCTACAAAGCGCAAATACGCCCAATTATTGAATATGGCAGTCACCTCTGGAGTGGCGCCCCCCAATACCTACTGAATACCCTCGACGCTGTCCAAAGGCGTGCTATACGTCTGATTGATGATCCATCACTGACTGATGGATTGCAATCACTAGAACACAGACGTAAAGTCGGTATTTTAAGTTTATTCTATAGATACTACCACGGGAATTGCTCTGAAGAACTTGCATCTTTGGTCCCTCCTCCACCCACTCGCAACAGAGTCACTCGCTTTACTCAATCGCAGCATCCATTCACAGTGGACCTTCAACATATACGAACAAGTCGCTTCTCGAACTCCTTTATTAACACAGCAGCCCGACTGTGGAACGATCTTCCGAATTCTGTGTTTCCATCTTCGTACAACCCGGGTCTTTTTAAAATCCGAATTAATAAACTCTTTTCTAGATTGCAAACCCCTCCCAACGCTACGTAGTGCGCTTCTTCGGAAGAGTAAAATGGACCCAAATCCTAATAGCTGGCGTCCCCTACGTAGACATGTTAAAAAAAAAAAAAAAAAAAACTAACTGCGACAAACATGTTTTCGAGATAATGGCTGTCAAAGATTTTTGGCAATATTAACACATCATATATCCCAACTTAAAAGTCCCTCTACCAGTCAACATGTCGCATCTCTTATCACTTAACTCTCTTGCTATTTATTCCGCAATATCTATGTAAATTTATCTTGATCAATTGTATTAATCTGTAAGTCGTAACATTCAATAACTTATTCTCTATCTTTTCTTCCATTTGGCACAAATCACTCTTTTAAGGGTGGGTTGCCTAATATTAAAAAAAAAAAAAAACTCCTTTAATAGTTTATAGATTCTCACGATTTTTTCAACAAGTCATCTAATCTAACTATATATAATGTTCAAATTTAACAAAAACTCATAGGGAAAGAAAAAAAACACAAAATTGCATTTAATGAGATTTTCCTGACGGCTCATCTGCCATACTGTGTAAGATTGTATGTCATATTTCTATGTGGTAAAATCATTATAATGCTTTCATAAAAAAATTCAAATTTTGATTACTTCCTTGCAACCTGCGCAAGTGGCGAGTTTATTGCCATTTTGCAATTTCTTCCAATCTTTTTTATATTTTTCCAATATTCTCATTTTATCTATATTTTATTAGTAGGTAGGTACCTATAATGATATATCACGAATATCTCAGATGTTTCAAATGAAAGGTACCTATTGTGCCCTGGACCTCTTTTAAGTTTTTTTTCTGACTTTAAAATTAATAGAAATTAGGTATTTACCCGCATTTCAGTAGGTATATTTTTTTATAAACTAACCAATATTAAACCTGGGTTTGTTCTAAGTCACATTATGAGTTCTAAACCTTAAATAACATCAACATATACTTTTTTTTTTACATTTCTGCATGCAAAAATATACTTTTTTTTACATTTCTACTTCCTCATATATTCCCAAATTTAAGCATAATGCTTGTGCTTTAGATGAACAGTGTCAGGCAATATAATGTGTTCAAATTTTAGAAAATGTTGGTAGTTAAATGCAAAAAATTGTAAAAAAGACTTCATTAAAACGATAATGACTTCTTCCAGACGACATAATTGAAAAAAAATGCAGATAATGAATATTTCTCCGAAAAATCTCCGCAACGGGACCTCATATGAACATAATTTTTTTTCCAGATGTAAAGGGCGTTTTGGTGATTATGGTAGCATATTTAACTCAATTTTGCCAAAATGGGCAGTTAATGACTTATTCTAGTAAGCAGACGAAATTATACTAGTGTAAATTTAATATTACCTACTACTTAATTGACTTAAAAAAATCAAAATTATATTAGCATTAGCCCTTTTTACATCAAGCAATGTTTTCATAGTACACTAAAACATATACTTGCACCTCTGTATCACTTTAACCTAACATTAAACCTTATAAAAATTAACTAACACTATGACGAATACAAATAATATAACTTATTTATATAACGCTACTTTGGGACAGGCATAGCCTAGTAGAGTAGCCTAATTCACAAATTAAAAAATACACTTATGACTTAAATTTTAACTTACCTATATATTTTATTTACTACTGTACATATAAAGTTATATTGTACCTACTTCTGATATTATTATACTTGTAAAAAAGGATTTTAATAAATAAATAAAAATAAATCAAATAACAGACGAGTATGTATGCATATATGAATGTATGTATGAATGTGAGCAAGGAGATGAATTTGTGCAAATACAGAAGCGTATGACACTCGGTTTGCTCTGCCTACCCCAATAACAGGAACATGGCGCGGTGGTATGTTTGTATGTATGTCTGAATACTGAGGCAAAAAAAACTTTAAATCACTCTCTATTACTTTGCCTTTCTCCTTGACCTCATGGTTTAGGATAGTGGCTAAACTGAATCACCCACCATATGATCAAAATCCACGTGACACGGTCATTGGCAGATCATAGGGTAACGGTGATTAGATGAGATCCAGTAGCAGCCAATGCATCGCTTGATTGGTTCAATGAGCGATCTTGGGATCTTCTAACCTGCACACTTCCAAATATGACGGGGTTATCGGTGTTGTCATGGGCCAATTAGGCAGTAGGTATGTTCAAGAGTTATACCATGGAGTACCACAGGGTTTCCTACTTGGCCCATAATTATTTAAACTCTACATAAAAGGTTTTCGAGTATCACATTACTGTAAACCAATTATTTTACGTAAAAGCCTTCGAATTGCAAATATTTCATAAACCAAAATCAGGTCGATGAGTAATTATTCTGGAAAAGCAACAAGAAAACGGATTTGGCGAAGTTGGTCTATTTCGAATAGTTTGAAATATCAAAAATTATTGATATCGCCTTAAGATTATCCTATCCTGTATCACAGTTTTGATATCATCTATCAATTTAACGGAAAATAACTCCTTTGAACTCTGATATTCCAAAAACCAGGAATATTTGAGGAGGTGCGCGTGTGCTATAATAAGTCTATTTTGAGATATCGAAATTACATAAAGTCAAATTAGCGAGCGTTTAACTCAATTATGTAGAATTAACGCTTCATTAGTCAATGATCGATGTACCTTTATCAGGTAGGTATTTACAATAAGCAAATGTATACACATAATTAACTGTGTAATTGGCAAAGCAAATTGTTTATATTAATTAATCTATAATAGATACTTAGTTACACTAGGTCGTATGTATATTGTATATATTCGGTTACACGCTGAGAAATTTCTAAAATAATAGGCCTTTTGGAATGCCATTTCGTTGCCATTTGGAATGCCCAACAGAGGCCTTAATTGCTGTTTTTAATCCGTAAATGTAATATCCAAAATGGATTACAAGTAGGTATATTAAAACACAATAATTGACAACAAACAGATATTGCTCAGCTGCACTTAGATAGGTTTCCCTCGAGGCTGCTGGTTTTTAGGAATGACTTGGGACAACAAAAAACATAGAAAGAACATACTACATAATATATAACCTATAAAAATATAAATAATAAGTACAAATTCACTTTGTATTAACCCCTTTATTGACTAATGTCTACATGTTTCGAGACTCATGTACTCTTCTTTAGAACAACAAGTGTACTAATTAATTAAATATTAATCTTAAATAAAACATAGAAAAAGGCAGACAAGAGGTGATAGCGGTTGGAGAAAGAGCAGAGTTAAGAAGGGTAGTAAAGGCGATATTATTGAAAAAAAATAACTAAAACTGTATATATACATTTACAACAAATGTATGGGTTAAGGAAAATTTTAGATGCCTTCATAGCGATAACTATTTGTGGTATATTTATGTAATTTTTCAGTTCAAAGTTCCTTTGTAGATGCCTGACATGGTCAGCACTTAAAGCCCATAGTGTACCCGAAAAATATGTGGTTGCTATACAAGATATGTATGAAAACATAAAAACACAAGTAAGGTTAGTCAGGAACTTCACCAGAATTTCCTATAAAGGTAGGGGTACATCAAGGATCAGTACTCAGCACACTACTGTTCATCTTAGTCATGGACAACTTAACCAACCAGGAAATAAATTCAGTCAATAACATCATTTAATGATTCGGCGGATATTTTGTGGTAGTTAATATAAACCATTTTTTAATTATAAATTTGCTATAAACCACAAAACTAAAAGAAATTACAAAGAAAAAAGTGGAGTTTATAGAATAACATGTGGTGACTGTAATGAACACTACATAGGACAGACATCACGTAATCTAAATATAAGAATTAACGAACACAGAAGATGCTTAAACAACAATAATTTCTCAGAATTTGCTAACCACATTATCGAAACTAATCACTCATTCAATAACCACAAACTAAAACTATTGCACGAAACACAGAATAAAGGATACCGACTTAACAACTACGAAACGCTCGAAATACATAAACACATAAATTCCGGCGTAAAACTTATAAATAACCATACCTTTCATAACACTTCTCCAATACTTAATATATTCCCCATCAAAAACAAAAACACTTCACAATACTTCCCTCCCCCCACTAACCCAACCAACCCTCAACCGCCAACCCCCTCGCTTCACAGACAGATACACACAAATTCAACATGTTAGTCTCGACACGCCGGTCGATGGAAGGACAGCGCTTCCGAAACATGTCGCGAAGTGACTCAAAAAACAAGTGGTTTATAGCAAATTTATAATCAGTCAATAACCTCCAAAAGGCCCTACGATTTCAGATGACATAGCATTAATATGTGAAAAACACGAAGACCTGTAAAATAGCCTGGAAAGGTAAAGAAAGATCCTGAAGAAAATGGCTAAAGACTGAGTAGAAAGAAGACAGTGTATTTGTACCTACCATTTAAAAATGCAATCGCTGCAGCTCTCGTAATCCAAAAAGAGGGAGAGACATTACCCAATATTGATTCCTTTAAATATTTTTGGACACTCATCCATCGAAATGGAGGATATGCAGCAGATGTTAACCACAGAATTTGTGTGGGATGAATGAGGTTTTCAGATAAATGTCGGATCAGAGTCCTATTCGATCCGAAAATGCCAGCAAAGTTGAAAGAACAATTATATTCTACAGAAAAATCAAAGTACCTATTCCTCACTCGATTTCTTGTAGATATTCAAAATCTGTGTGTCTGTTCTCATTTTGTTTTTGAAATTCGCTGTAACACCTCCAATCTAACAGAACGTGCATGCCCAGAAACGACCAGATTTATTTCTGTATGAAAACATGTCAAGAAAAACATTTTCTTGAAATTCTCGAGTTTCCTCAAAGTATGTGACGTAACATTCACTGCGAATTAAGAAATCGCTTTCCAGGAACCTTGAAGGCCAAAAGCTTCCTAAAGATTTTTGCTTCTGAAAACGGCTATGTGTAGTAATTTTTCAGAAGATTCCAATAAAATGACAAGCCTCTGTAGTATCTTAATTCGCAATACCTCAATAGCTCATATGTACATCTAAATAATTACATACATATATCAGGAAGTTTACTTAGGTTAATAGCTACATTCAGTGGAGTGAAATGGATAATTCCTTAACCGTATAACATAGGTATCTAGATATTACCATTGTTTCAACGGTTGAACGCTTTATTATTCACCAATGGATTTCAATCAATGAATTGTTACTGGAAAATGGCGAGAGGTGTTTTAATTGATGAGGATATAAATTAAACACGATATATTATGATTTTTGAAATAGAAGAACGACGAACATACAGAATTTATTACATTTCACCTTTCGCTACCATGTAATAGTAAGTTTATATGATTCGTGTATTATGTGTAGGTCATTTGACCTGTCTGAGAAGGTGGACTCTCATGGCAGAAGGAGGTCCAACACTTCCATCTATTCGTAAGTCTTCAGGGTGTCTTATGTTGTTGGGTTCATATTTCTGTCTTTACAAATACGAAAATTATTCTAAATTATTGTCGTCCATGCGTTAATTTTACAATGGTACCTGATAGTTGCCTCAGGAACTATACAAAATAAAGTAAAAATAACTATTGCTTTATTGAATTGACAGATTTATTTTTAATTTCATGGTTATATTGTTAGTCGTCGGTGTTAAAACTCTGGAATATACGCAATATATTGTTTTAATTTTGATCTCAAACTGTAATATCTGGGAGATATCGCATATACTTACTGCTGTTCATATTATGTATGTATATACAATTGTTTAGTCTATTTTTAACAAATTTAGTATCAGTCAATTCAAAATAAGGGCAAACGAACCATTGAAGTGGTACACTATGTACAAAATTTATCCATTTTTGAAAGTCAGTTAAAAAGAGACAGAATAGCGTAGACTCAAATGTTATATGCAACTGTTTAAGAACTTGGTCTTAGCAAAACTCTATGTGTTCGCTGTTTTAGATGTAATATATAATGCTGAACATTATGAACTTAAACTAAAAGACACTTGATAATAAAGGAGTACATAGAGTTAGAGACGGTTAAAGTTTCTAGGAAACGAGATGTATGTATATGATGTTTGATGCAGTAGCTTCCAAGAGAGGAATTTATATTAAAGACTGTGTGACTATCTTTATATATATGTATTATAATTCTTCCGTACATGTGTATGTCACTGAACTCCTCCTAAACGGCTGAACAGATTTTGATGAAATTTTTGTGTGTGTTTATGTTAGTCCCTGGATGGATTAGATTCACAAAAAGGAATTTAATAAAAGAATAATAAAAATGGGAATCGTTATAAATATTTTCGGAATAGGTACGCATTTTGAATAGTGGGAACATTGGCTTCCAATATGTCATTATATTATGCAATGTTAGTTATGACATTAAAGCTTGATGTATTCGTTTTAATATTTTTAATATTTCATGAAATTATTAAGTTGTTTTCATATTATTATTGTAAGTATAAAGCTATTTAGTTTTTTTTATATATATATATATATATATATATATATATATATATATATATATATATATATATATATATATATATATATATATATATATATATATATATATATATATATATATATATATATATATATATATATATATATATATATATATATATATATATATATATATATCTAGTCAATTGAAATCTGTTTACAAGTGAGTTCTAAGCGTCCATCTGTCGGATGAGACACAAACTAATTTCTGCTGTCATTCTTTTTGTTGACTAGATATATACAACTTTCAACTTTTCGATTATCACAAGGAAGACATTCACTGTAAGACATTTAATTGGTGAATGTTGCCATGGTGCAAAGTGATCACTTAAGCCAGCCGATGACAGGTCGTAAGCCCTGTAGGAATGTCTTGTGGTCTTCCTTGTCTTCATACACAAATCTCTCTCCATCCCTCTATCTCTGCTTGAGATCTCTTCAAGGATACCTATGAGTACGTACTTCTGTCTGCTGCATTCTGCTTCCATATATATATATATATATATATATATATATATATATATATATATATATATATATATATATATATATATATATATATATATATATATATATATATATATATATATATATATATATATATATATATATATATATATATATATATATATATATATATATATATATATATATATATAGTTATCTCAATGTAATGTTTCGTAATATTTCCGTTTAAATATTTAAATTAATTTATGAATTTCACATAATATATTAAATTACTTAGTTTTATGTATATTATAATCAATATATTATTGTGTGATATTATTATATTGTGATATAATATTCTGTTCTTGATAGCCAAATTTTCAAAACATCCGTTATGTAAAGTGAGGTTATAAAAATATATTTTGCGATTGAAACGTCAAGTTCAAACAACAAACGTATATTAGAGAGAATTTTCTATAGTGAAAAAATGTACACCTTCGTACTATAAAATTAGGTTATAAATATATATTTTACTATAAAATAAGGTTATAAATATAGATTTTGTTTGAAAGACATATATGCTCTTATGGCATTTATAATTTTTTTAAATGATAGGGAGAGGGGGAGATAGAGGACAACGTCTGTCGGGTCCGCTAGTTATATGTAAGATAAGGTACAGCAAAGAAAAATAAATTTGCCTTTCAAAAGAGAAAATTTATTTTTTTGACAAACTTTTCAAAATCTCGGTAGAGACAAAGTTGAAATATTATAGAAGAACCTGGAACTCAAGGCAGTTACATAGCTTACAAACTGTCATCGGTTTATGTGATCACTTTATGCGCTTGCGCAACGTTCACCAATTATACCTTCTTATTGAGTTCAGAGTACTCCCTAATCAATGTTATATATTTGAATAATGAGAGGCACATAACCTGAAAATAAAACATTATTACTATTGCCATCTATGTATGAAGTAACGAAAAAACCCTTTTGTAACGCCATCTATTGAGAAATCGATTTATTTGTAAACAATAAAAGCAACATTTCTTATTTTGATGAATTTAAGGTGGATTCCGTGATCATATCTTGACCGAATTGAAATGGTTCTAATCAGAAAATATCCTCTATTTAATGAAAAAAAAAGTCATTGAAAAAAATCAATCAAAAAATCATCACAACACATACAAAAAAAATTTCATGTCAAATTGATAACATTCTCCATTTATTGAAGTGGTTTAAATAAAAATAAGAATTATTTTTGATATAAATAGACTTAAGTTAGTAGCTTCATCTTTAAATTTCAGTACTTGAAATCAATCGGAATAGTTTAATAAAAAACAACGATATTGAAACGGTGAATATAGATTGTGTGTGTTTTTGCGAAACATTTAAAAAAAAAAGTATGGCCAGTGTGTGGTGATTTTGCCCTTTCAAAAATTTGTCTGGTCAGTGAGTGGCAATTTCACCCTTGAAATTAACCCCAACAGAACATCTCGTCTCCAGCAATCTTCATCATCGATAACAATTTCTTCTCTTCTGTATTATTCAGAGGCGCTATCATATTTCCCTGACCAGTTATAATTCAAATCCATACATAAGTAAAGAGTTGCGTCTTTGTAAATAATATTCATCCTTACCTGAAAACATTTTATGAATTATTCATCTTAATCTCCGCGGGGTCGTTGGGTAAATAATAAAACAAACGAAAATACCTACATCTCTGAAGAAAAATTTGACGAAGGAAATTTTCAATTTATTTAACTAACCATGGGTCCCGTTTAATGAAAGTTAATGTATGTACATAAGACTTGTTTAAGACGCTTTTATTATTCTGGCTATTTTTAGCTAGAAATTCATTCATTCATTCATTCATTCATTCATTCATTCATTCATTCATTCATTCATTCATTCATTCATTCATTCATTCATTCATTCATTCATTCATTCATTCAATCATTCATACATTCATTCATTCATTCATTCATTCATTCATTCATTCATTCATTAATTCATTCATTCATTCATTCATTCATTTTCATTCATACATACAATCACGGTATATCCCACAATCTGCCTTCGTTGCTCAGTTGGTTAGGTATCTGACTGATGATCCAAAAGTCCCAGATTTCATTCCCGGTGGAGAAAGTTTTAAAATTTGTACCTGTTGGTTGCCTGAAAAGCAATATAAAATAAATGAATAAATAATTTAGATTTTGAAGGATATCTGATCAGTGCTTCTCAACTTTTTCAACTGTCAATTATTTCAAATTGACCCTGAGCTCTGGTATCTTAAGGTTTGCTATTTTTATTTTCAAATTGCTAAAAAGGCACATCGCTTTCATAAAATAGCATTGAAGAATTATCAAGTTTCCATAATAGATATTTAATTCAAAAATAATTTTACACATTCATTTCATGAAAAAGCTGAAAAATTTCCATACGAATTTTGAATATTATATTAGGAAATTCAAGACCTAATATTTTTTTGTCTGTTTTTTTTTATTTTATTTTACATTTCTTCTTGGGCAACTAACAGATACTATGTCAAATATTAATTTAACACACACCCAATAACAAGTTGCCACATTCTGAAGACTTGAGATATTTAACGTCCCACAGATCCAGACTGAAAACAAAATGAAAAACTGTGTCTACAAGATGTGTGTAGTACAAAATTAAAAATTGAAATGTAAATAATATATTGTCATGTGATTTTTAAATATTTTCATAGCCATTCAAATGAACAACGATGCTAAAAATCATTAAATTGTCGACAATTCTCAATTTTCCTCCAGAGTTTGCCTAGTCCGAAGGTTCTAGGCACGCCCCTGGTAGTGAGAAGTATAGCGTTGGCCATGACTCACTCGTTTTGTCATAAATTGGTATCAGTATTTCATCCAGTCCAATGATATGACAGACCTCTTTAATTAATTATCTAAGCGCTGTCCTTTGATCATCCAAGAAAGTGTTGAAGCATTAATTAGACGGTCTAAAGTTAGTTGAATTGTGTTTAGAAGCAGTTGATACATAGTTCTGTTGTGGCGGTGCTGTGGTTAGCGCTAAACTGTTGGTAATTTAACATTGCTTATCTCCTCTACTAACAGTCTGAAATAACTTTAGTAATTATTCCTTCCTGTCGTCACATCGTGGGAATGAGGACCGCGAACCACGTCTTGCCTCCACTGTGAACCCACTGAGATCTGATAAAGTTTTTGTTAGCCTTTTGAGACTTGTTCGAATTTTGTCTTTCCTTAAGGGAGGGACTGCTGCCAACATACATATTTTTCAATTTGATATACCAAATCGTTTTGAAAAAAATAATTTAGATAGTTTGGGTATTAACAGAGAAAAATATATCTTTACTTTTTGATAATGTTCTGTATAGATTCTTGTAAAAATATGAGGCATAGTTCAATAAATTTTTTTTAAATTAAAGAAGACTAAAATATCTAGAAAAATATGATGTGACGTTGCATAAATGCTTCAGGTTTAGTAAATAAACCTAAAAAACATTCATTTTCCATTCAGCGCCATTGCGAAACAAAAGTTTTTTTTGGTTTATTAACTTAACCTGATGCATTAATGCAACGTTACATCGTATTTTTCCAGATATTTTGATCTTCTTTAATTTATAAAAAAAATATAATGCTCTATACCTTATAGTTTTTTAGAAATTTAAGATCAATGTCAAAAATTGGGGTATGCTTATTATTTTTCTACAAGAATATATACAGAACATAATTAAAAAGTTAAGGTATATTTTTCTTTATTAATATCCAAACTAACTAGGTTATTTTTTTCAAAATGATTCGTTTTGTAGTAATGATGCAAATTCAAATTGAAAAAATAGGTACCTACGTTGGCAGCAGTCACTCTCTTGACTCGATTTGATAAATTAGTTGAGCGTGTTTTATACTTACATAACAATGTAATAAAAAAATATTCTTTAAACAGAATAACTAAAATAAATCAAACTGAGTTACGCGACTAGTTCTCCAGTTTCTATGAATACATTAAGAAAAAGCATTTCTTATAGCCATGTGCACATAAACTGACCATGGTAATGTTAGATTTTCTTCTTCTTCTTAATTCTATAGACGCTTGCTATCTTTTTCATAATCGAAGACTAAGGGTCGTATTACACAGGAGTAATTTAAGAAAAATGTAAGAAAAAGTTAAGGATCTTACAAAATCTCAACTTTAATTATTGTATTTTTTCAAATAACTCCCGTGATACGACCCTAAGAAAGATACAAAACAAAACAAAAGACCAGCCAAACTTATTAACATCTCAATAGAGACGAAGTTGGAATATTATAGAAGAACAAGGAACTATTTTTATTAGGAAGATATTTTTGCCATCTATGAAGTAAGGAAGAAACCTTTTGCAACGCCATCTATTAGGAAGTTGGTTTATTTGTAAACAATGAAAGCAACAGTCCTTAGAAATGAGTTGACAGTGTTCTCGCAAGATGTCACCCCTGAACTGCGCCAATGTTTGAGTATATGTATTTAAAAAAATATTTGAAAAGATTATCAAACATTAAAAATTGATTGATCGTAAACGTTCTTTATAAAAATTAATTAATCGAAAACGTTCTTTATAAAAAGTGATTCATCGAAATCGTTCTTTTTAAAAATTGATTAATCGAAAACGTTCTTTGTAAAAATTGATTAATCGAAAACGTTCTTTGTAAAAATTGATTAATCGGAAACGTTCTTTATAAAAAATGATTAATCGAAAACGTTCTTTTTAAAAATTGATTAATCGAAAACGTTCTTTTTAAAAATTGATTAATCGAAAACGTTCTTTTTAAAAATTGATTAATCGAAAACGTTCTTAATAAAAATTTATTTATTTTATTTTATTTATTTATTTTATTTAGAGTTCAACATACAGCATATAATAAATTATATAAAATAAAGATTATTTGATTAATAATAAATCCAATTACAGGTTGTCGCTGAAGTTATCGTAGTATATTAAGATAATATGTATGTAAGTTAAGAATAGTTACATATTATGGTGAGATATTGTGTGAATGATGTGTGAAATTGCATATATAAATGTGACAGTATATTAAGTGTTAAATTTGATTCATCGAAACGATTAAGGGGGCATATAAACCTAAACACCCTAATTTCAAATCAAATTCCTCAAATATGTTAAACAGTGTGTTTCTAGGTAAAATACTATAAGTGTTTTCAACATTACTCTAATGAATGTTCGTCACACAATTTTAAAATTCAGGTGAAATTCTCCTAAAATAATTATTTAAATATCCTTTTTTACAACTTTTTTTGAAATTACTCCATAACTTTGTGTTGTTGAGAAATAAATCTATTATGTCCTTAAATAGTGCTTTAAATCTAAGTGAATGACCGATAATTATTTTTCAATTCAAGTCAGGTTTGTTCTTAAAACGCAAAAAAATCAACAAATTTTGGGTTACCGATAATTTCAATCACGTATAAACCTTTTTTAACACACTCGATAGTTTCCCTCACACTTAACATCATAGTGCCTTCTTCTTCTTCTTCTTCAGACCTCTGTCCTCCACTGCTGGATATAGGCCTCTTCCATACCCTTCCATTTCTTTCAGTCGGTTGCTGCTTGCAGCCAATTTTAACCCCCCAAAGCGGCTATGTCGTCGGACCACCTTTTTTGAGGTCTTCCGACGCCTCTCTTGTTTTCCCAAGGTCTCCATCTCAATATTTTAGGGGTCCATCTTGTGGGGTCTTGTCATGCAATATGGCCCGCCCATCGCCACTTCAATCTTGCTACGCGGTCCATGACATCCGATACTCTGGTTCTCTTCATTATTTCCTCATTTATTATTATATCTCTTATGGTGACTTTCACCAACGTTACCTGAACTGTCACATAGCTGGGTATCACCTAAGCTTAGGTAGCCCCTAACGTATCGTTTGGTTTTCACCAGTATTGCGTCTTAGGTAACTCTTATGCAGGTGGTGAAACGAAAATTCACGTTAGGTACTGCATAAGAATCTTAGGTAGCACCTAAGAGTTAGGGGGCGTTGGTGAAAGTTAGGCTTATACCAAGCATGGATCTTTCCACGGATCTCTGTGTGCATAGTGCATTAGGCAGTTTTAATATATCATGTTTTCAGTCACTAGATTTAGCGTTATAGTCTTCATAAGCCCAAATCGCAAATAGCAAGTACATAAGTAGTACTTTTTTGTGCACGTTCCAAATAAAACCATCATAGACTATTTGTATAAATATCAGATAAGCTATTATTATGTTTTCGACATGAAAACACGAACGCATTAAGTTATTTTTAATAATTCACTCCAAATTTAGGTATCGTGTGACCTACGAGAAAGGTTAGGTTAGGTTAGGCTAGGCAAGTAGGTAGCAACCGAGCAGCCTACATATATTTTATTATCGTACCTATTGAGGTGACCTTTACTATACAATTTGAAAGGTAATCTTTGGCAACCCTCTCAAGCCATAGTTAGTTGATACCATAGAGAAAGAAAAATATGTGGTTTGCGTGTTCCAATACCATTGTACACAATACACAATAAGTACACACTACACAACGAAAACGAAGCTTTTGTTTACGACGAATTTATTAACGTATTATTGTTTTATCGTTGTTTCCAGTGGATAGAAGTAAAAGTGGAACAGAAAATATAGAAATTTATGAATAAGACACCTTTTTATTTATCGGATACTGATTTATACATACATGAATATTTTTGTCAAGATCTGTAATTTTATATTGTTATTCAGTTGTTTTGAAAAAATGGTTGTATGAAAATTAATAAAAAAGGTGTCCGACACGCCATTCTGTGTTTCCTTTGCAAATCCAACAAAATCCAGCTATTAAATTATTCATTTGGTATTATTAAATCCAGCTATTAAATTATTCCAGCTATAAAATTATTCCCCTAAGACGACATGTCATTTAGCTCAAGAAAAGATAACTCAATGTTTGGAAGTGACAGTTTGTTGTCACGTGAAAACGTATGTATTGTTAGTATGCAGATTTTATTTAAAATTTCTTTGAATTTATTTTCATATGCATTTTTTTAATTTTGTATACCTAAGCTATAGACTTATCTCGTTTTTCTTTATTTATTTTGTTACTTCTCGGGCAACTAACAGGTACTATGTCAAATATTAATTTAACATGCACCCAATAACAAGTTGCCACATTCTGGAGACTTACGATATTAATCGTCTCACAGATCCAGACTGAAAACACAGTTAAAAACTGTGTCTCCACCGGGAATCGAACCCGGGACCCTTGGATCAGCAGTCAGATACCCAACCAACTGAGCCACTAAGGCCAACATTTTCATTTTCATTGTTTATAGATTGGGTATGTTTGTTTTTTTATATATGTATTTTCACACATTATTATGTACCTACTATATTTTGTGAAAATTTTATGTAAATGGCAAACGCCGTAAATTAAATAAAATAAATAAATAATTGGTTAACGTTGCGCAAGCGCTTAAAGTGATCAAGTAAAGTTTTACAAAAATTCCCAGGACACTTTGCAACTTAACATATGAGGAAAGACTTGACTTCTTAAAACTGTCAAAACTAGAAAACCGAAGAGAACGTGGAGATCTTATTGAAACATTCAAAATATTATCAGGCCATTATGACTGTGAAAACATGAAAAATCTCTTTCAATATAGTCATAACACTAATTTGCGTGGCCATAGCTTAAAACTAGTGAAAAGTAGGTTCTCGACAAATCCTCGAAGGCATTTTCTTTCAAATAGAGTTGTGAATACTTGGAATAAACTGCCCCAACATGTTTTGGATGCTGAAAGTGTGAATGTTTTCAAGAATAGACTGGACTTTTTTTTGGACAAAGCAAAATAGTTACAACCAAATAAGAAAATTCGACAGTGAATATAGGCACATCAGCCTTGGCTGCCTGCCTATAAATAAATAATAATAATAATAATAATAATTATAATAAATAAGACACGATAACATCTGCAAACACATACCTATATTTGGAACTAGCCCACAAACATAAACTTATCGAAACACACCCCAAGTGGTATCAATACACACCCCCAGCTGTAACAGAAAATGATAACTACAAACTATACTGGAATAGAGACATAATCACAGACAGAACAAACCTACATAACCGACCAGACATTACATTAATCGACAAAATACATGAACACACATATCTAATAGAAATATCGATACCAAATACAGCAAATCTACAAAAGAAACATTTAGAAAAAATAGATAAATACATACCTTTAGCAGAACAGATAAAATCACAGTGGAAACAAGAAAAATTAACAATAGTCCCAATAATATTATCGTCTCCAGGCATCATACCAAAAACTCTCCAAAAAAATATAGACATACTAAAGTTACCCCCATACGTAATCACTAACATACAAAAAACTACAATTATCAACACATGCACAATAGTCAGAAAATTTCTACAGGTAGCACTTTAAACAACTACACACAACCACACAGACACACAAACACATAGCCTCACAACTTGAGTACGCTCCGTTGTGAAGGAAATTACCGGATCATAACCGAGATCAATCTGTATAATAATAATAATCATAATAATAGAATTAGCTATTGCACACAAACTAATAAATAAAAATGACAAAATGCCTTATTATAAATACACACCTACACCAGTTCTTGAAAACTCCACTCACAAACTATACTTTGACAGATCCATACTAACTGATAGAACCATACATAACAATAGACCAGATATTACACTTGTAGATAAACAAAATAAACATACAATGTTAATTGACATCGCTGTACCAAATACACACAACATCGAAACAACTACAACCGAAAAAATTAGAAAATACACTGACTTGCAAGACGAAATCAAGCGAATCTGGGACATGCAAATTGTGATTATAGTACCAATAGTAATTTCCACCACAGGAATTATTCCATTAAACTTATTCAGCAGTTTAGAAACCATCAAATTACCTAAATACACATACGTCACCATGCAAAAAGCAGCCATATTAAACACATGCAGACTGGTGAGGAAATTCCTCCAAATCGACGACACTACTGACCTAACTAACACATAAATACTACACATGGCACCAACACACAAACACCACATTTTATACACTCAGTAAGGATAGCACTTGGCAGCATTGCTCGTGCTACCCCAAATCCCACCAGGTGATAAACCTGAGAAGGTGTTAAAGAGCCCGAAATAATAATAATAAGTAAACCAGCCGATGACAGGTCGTAAGCCCTAAAAGTGCCTTGAGTTCCTTGTTCTCCTATTATATTCTAACTTCGTCTCTGTTGAGATGTAAAAAAAAAATTTAAAAAAATACTAGGTAGTGATCATTCAACCGTAATTCATTATTTTTTTGAGGACCTGATCTTTGACAAAAACTCATCATGTAGGTATTCATCAAGGGGTACGTACAATTCGTTTTACATATAGCAAAGTAAAATTGTTTATTGTTTAAGTAGGTAGGCACCATTTATATGGGTCGATGGCAGAGCGG
Source organism: Molanna angustata (assembly GCA_963576475.1). Classification (NCBI taxonomy): domain Eukaryota; kingdom Metazoa; phylum Arthropoda; class Insecta; order Trichoptera; family Molannidae; genus Molanna; species Molanna angustata. The sequence goes on from OY754987.1 coordinate 26,321,946, forward strand.
TCAGCGCGCTGGCCTAGTAGTCGCGAGTTCGAATCATGCCTCGACCGATTTCGTTCACTTATAGCACAAGCATTTATGCTTAATATAAGAGAATACAGGAAGATGTATAATATGTAGGTACCTACTTGTTTAACAATAACATAATTATTAATTAACTAATATTATGAAAAAAAAATATTTAATTTTACGTTCTACTTAAATTTTTCGCAAACGCGACTCCCATTCACCGGTATCGCTCTATGCTGAGCATCGTCCAAACCATTCTGACGATGCTCAGCATAGAGCGATATAGTGAATGGGAGTCGCGTTTGCGAAAAATTTAAGTAGAACGTAAAATTAAATATAATTTTTTCATAATTTTAGTTTATTATGGAGTTCTATCATGAAGTGATAGTTTCAAACATTGAAAAAAAATATTAATACCTAATTAAAAACTTTTATTGTGATCAACAACAAATTTCTAGCAGTCAACCACCATTGTTAATTTAATGACTTACAGAAATAATCAACAATACAAATAAAAAAAAAAATAAGAAATAAAATAGATATAGGTACATAAAAAAACAAAACTAATAATACACAAGCTGTTAGTGACACAGAGAGCTATGGAGAGAAAGTTGCTGGGTATTTCAATAAAGGACAGAATTCAGAATGTCATGATAAGAGATAGAACCAAAGTAGCCGATGTAGCGGAAAGGGTCGCTGGCCTTAAGTTGAGCTGGGCTGGGCATATTGCCATCAGATGCCAGGATTCACGATGGACCAAAAAAAATCGTAGAATGGCGACCGAGAACAAGCTGAAGAGGTGTCGGCAAACCCCAGGCAAGGTGGTCTGATGACATCAAGAAATGTGCCGGAGGGAGATGGATGTAGTGTGCTCAAGACGGGGAGTTGTGGAGGATCAAGTGGGAGGCCTATGTCCAAGAATGAAAAAAAAAACAGGCTGAAGAAGAAGGTATAAAATAGATATAAAAACAAAAATAATAATAACACCAGATAGAGAAATTATGTTTATTGGATGGGGGTAGGAGAGGTGCACAGTAGATTATTTATTTTTATTTAACATGTACTGTATTTGAATTTAAAACAACTGCTTTGGACACTACGTTTTTGGCATTACCAGAATGAAGATAAACAACCTATGGTTTGACGTGATTTTTTTTTATGTTATCTAATGTATTTGTATCACACAATTATTATGTATTAATTTTAGCTTCTCTGCTCTTATTCTCCGTAACTATTTCAAATCTCAAACACCTCCGTGCGCGTACTTTGCTTAAAAGGGGGGTCCAACCTGTTACCTGTTCTGGGGCTGTTCTAAGCTATATTCATTTTTGTCTATTTTGGTATAATATTTGCAGTTTACATGATATAAATACCTCCATAAAATAAGTTTTCAGTCCATCAACCTTAACATTCAGAAGATTTCTACGTGTAACGGTAAACGCAATAAAAACAGATATATATTTATGACGCCAGTAACATTTTTATTTACATTTATAGCTATAATAAATTCCACTTCACCTCGTGTATCTGATGTAGGTAATCTAGTTTCCTTTATAAAACAACACTTTATATCTTTAAATAAATTATGAATCGAATGGTACATCATGATTTTATGTTTTTCTGCTTCGTATTTTTTTATAGTTTTATATTTGAAAGACAATTCATTTAAAATGACTTATATATTTGCTGTGTAGATCCGTCTTAGAATAGTGTTTCCACTATTTTCTATCTTTATTAATTTGCGGGTGTCCCGTAAGAGGCGGGTAGTCTAAAATACAACAGGCAACAATAACATCTCACATAGTTCGGCAATGAGGTTCAATATCACACATTCTGAATGTAGTGTTACGGGTGTCTCGTTAGAGCCGGGTAATAGAAAATACAACAGGCAACAATAACATCTCACATAGGGATACACGCAGCAATCTAAAGTACAACAGGCAACAATAACATCTCACATAGTTCAGCAATGAGGTTCACCACACATTCTGAATGTAGTGCCTTTTTATATGAGTCGATACTAGTGTGTAGGGATACACGTAGCATATTATGTAGTGATTCGAGTAATCTAAAATACAACAAGCAACAATAATATCTCACATAGTTCAGCAATGAGGTTCACCACACATTCTGAATGTAGTGCCTTTTTATATGGGTCGATACTAGTGTGTAGTGCATGTTTTGTGTTTTTTTTGTAAATATCTATTTTTGCCATAAATTAAATAAACAACAAAAAACTGATATTTTTAAAAGTTAAAAAAAGCACGATTTTTAATTTTTTTAAAAACTTTAAGGGGCCATATAAATCTAAACACCCCAATTTGAAATCAAATCTTTCCAACAGTTTTACCCTAACACACTAAATTACCCTAAACAAATATTTAAAATATCCTTTTTACTGCGTTTTTTTTAATTACTCCATAATTATGTGTTGTAGAGAAATAAATATTTTATGTCAAAAGAGTTCATAAAATCAAAGTGAATGAATGGTAAAGATTTTTCATTTCAATTCGGGTTTATGCTTAATACCCCCATTCATGATCTTGCCATCCTTCCAAATGGCTTGCTATCACTCCAAAATGCGCTCGTGAATGTCAAAACTCGCGCAGCCCAATTGGCCTGACACACCAAAATGGAATTCCAAACGATCGAAACTCCATAGTGCCGCAACAAACGGGGCGGCGCATCCTGTCGGTATGGCATGTTCGTGAGTGTGAAAACCAGCGGTACATTGCACCATATCATCGCGCCGAGCTGTTTGACACTCTCGTGAATGCGAAAATACAACATTTTCTCTTTGGTTTTTTTCTTTCTGTATATAAACAAATAACTATAGCAGTTGTATTAAACACGTCATCAGAATTATAACTCTTTTTTACTTGAAAATTTTAAAAAAAGCGCCGACAGCTTGTGTATACTAATTATGATGGCATGATGGCTCGATGGCGTGATGGCGCGCCCGTGAGTGTGATGAAAATTTTACAATGCTCCAAAAGGGGCCGATCCATTAGAATGCAAAAAAAATCAACAAATTTTAGGTTTCCGATAATTAAAATCACGTATAAACCCTTTTTAACGCACGCGTTATTTACCTTTACTAACACGTAACTTGTTAGTAAGGGTAATCATGTTTTCGGTAACTAAATTTAGCCTTATATTATGCCCTCTTAAAGAAAGATGATGACAGATTTAATTTTTTATAACGTTTTTATTTCATATATCGCGGCTAACTTTTCTGCACTAAGTGCTTTGAAATTAAAAAAAAAGTTTCCTACGACTAACCCTAATGTAGGTATGTAGATAAGCTCGAAAAGGGCCATGGCTTAATTTTCTGTCCTGTATCTACTTATTTGGTATATGACTGTGAAGGAAAAAAGCTAAATGATCTGTTAGCATAAGTAAAACGACTTGTAATTATATAAATTACCCAATTTGTCACATTTCCCCTATCCAAGACCGTACTTCAGCGCTATATTATACTTCGTACTTCAGTGTTACGTGTGCTACAAGCGAAATGTATAATAGAGACATTACCTAATGTTCCTAGGCGTATAGAAATATATAATTTACATCGTCTTGATATACAACAACTATTAAACATGGACAATTATTAATAACCTTCATTATTCAGTATGAACAAAATTTCCGCTTTAAAAGTCATGTAATGTAAATCAAAATTTAGGTATATTAAGCATAAAAATGATTGTAAGCATATTATAAAAAAAATATCATATGTATTATTATTTATTTATTTATTTAGGTACTTATAAACGGCTTAAATTGCCTTTTATATACATTTTGTTTTGCTTATTTATGTAACAATTTTTTTTGTTCTTCTTTTTTTTTACTTAACTTTTTCACCCAATTTTCTTAATCCATAATTGGACGTCCAGCACTCATAATAATAACCAATATTATTTTCTTTTTATGAAAATTGTAAGCTGGATGTCTGTCGATGTACCCTTTTTAATAACATAAAATAGTAAAATAAAATGATGAAATAATAAGATGGGGTCGATGGCAGAGCGGTTAGCGCGCTGGGCTAGTAATCCAGTGGTCGCGAGTTCGAATCCTGCCTCGACCTATTTCGTTCACCTATAGCACAAGCATTTATTAGCTTATTTAAGGGAACGTAGGAAGATGTACTTGTTTAACAAGGACATATACATTTAAAAAAAATACATAAAAAACACATATCGATGATAAAAATATATAGAATAAGAAAAAAAAACAATTATTATATTTTACTGAGCGGATTACAAACCCTCGCCAACGCTTTGTAGGAAGATGAAGCGCACTACAAAGCGTTAAATAATGGACCCAAATCCTGGTGGCTGGTGTCCCCTACGTAGCCAAGTTAAAAAGAACGGGAAGTCGGGTGACCGGTTCTTCCTGCCAACCCCAAATAGGGACACAACCTGATGGTATGGTATGACCATCATTAACCTTTTTGGTCCGCTTTCATCTTATTCCAATTTTTTTCCTGGGTTTGTTTGAAGTAGGTATTCATATTTTATAAAGAAATTAGGTACATAATATCTAATATAATATTTAAATTGTTATTGTAATTTTGTAAGTCTATAAATCATTTATGATTTATATGGAAACGAGAGCTAAAAATATTCCATTATGAAGTATGAAAAAAAATCATTAAGAAATAATATATACACTATTGAATTATTTCGTTTTCGTAAATTCTAAAATGAATAATTAATATCTATTAGGTGTCACACGATGTAGAGTGAACCTCGCAAGGTGGGGGTACCTCTCTGAAGATGACACTCTATGTGACTGCGGCGTAAACCAGGATGAGAGTCACCTTCTGATATGTCCACTTATGGGGGAAGGATGCACCCCTGGTGACATAATTATGGCAAACGACAAGGCGATAGCAGTCGCTGCATATTGGAGTGGCAGGGTTTGAACCAGCCGGACACGTAAAGTAAGTAAGTAATATATATTTTTATAATTTTAGAAATCTTGGAATTTGAAGAAATTAATGATAAATGAAGGAAGGCCACCGCACTTTGTACCGGACTCAAATAAAGGCGATTTGAGGTACCAATTGTTTGCAAACATGGAGGCAAAATATTTTAAATACTGATAATATATTTTGACTAAAACAACTTTGTTTTATATAGCGACAAAAGACTTTAATACCAGCGCCCTCGGAATCATAAAACGGTGTTTTTATAATTATATAATTTTTCAACAACAGTGTACGTGTTACAAGGTGTAAGAAGAACATTAAGGGGTGGGGTATAGGACGAGAAGTTGATGTATTATTTAGCGGAACATCCCTATGATGTCCGCCCATCTCTTACTTCATATCATTGCTAACAACTCAAGCTGAACATATAACAATGATCCCCTCCTACGCTAATCATTCGGAATATCTGCAGTTGCCGGAGCTAGACGTATCGCGAATTCTCCTCGACATTCTTATTCCGTGTAATTCGAATATTATAATTATCAAAAAACTACAATGTACACCGTAATTCAAATAAATACAATTATCAGAGTAAGTAATATCTTATGTATATTAAAAGAATTATCAGTTCCCCCAATTGTCTGTAGTATATCTTAATATATAGATAGATGAGTTTTAAGAATACCTTTTGAACACGCAAATAATCATTCTTATAAATATTCTTTAAAACTTATTAATCATAATCAATCTAATAATTAAATAACCATCTCCCTATAGTTATAAGCATCTTCTTGTCTGCCGAAACATGGTACAGGGATGCAACGTATTGAAGTGGATAGGCCTTGTGGGGCCTCAAAGGACCACAGCCAGCGACTGCGCAGCTGTTGTGCGCATCGCATTTGCGCAGGCGCAGATCACCCGTGCGAGCTGCCGACCTGTGCCAACAGGCAAAATCATTCGCGTTGGAACTTCCTCTACGCCGAGTCGTTTTGTACGGACCACGCTGCAGTACTTCGTTCCGACGACCGTCGATCTATTTATAACCGATATAAAGTAGTATTTTAATTTATAATTGTTTTGGGAAATAAAAACTGTAAGTTCATTTATTTCTTTCATTTTATATTTAAGTTCCTTACATAATATCTATTCTGAATTGGTGAATTGAAGTAGGACATAAAACGTGGATTGGGTTTATACGGGTTCGATGCCGTATGTATAAACCCATAAATAATACCCACAGCCTAATATGTTTACTAGGCTGGACTGTATTTTTTTTATTCGAATCCACATATGAAAGGATTCTTAAAAGTGGCTTATTTGGATACTGTCAATCTAAAAAATAATGAAAAAAATATTGTTTACTAGTTTTGCCCCTCTACCAGAGGTCAAAGGTTTCAAAATATTTTTTTTTATTTTTCTCCCTCAAGTTTTATATGAAAAAAAAATATGGTCGTTGCAATACGTAGAATGCAGTAGTTATAATTAATATGTCATTTTAAGTGCATAAGTACATGTTATTCTAGTATGTCATGCGCCAATTGTTGATTTGAAAGAGAGTAAATGTTGGTCAATTTCGGGAGACCTGTCATCCTCGCTCTAATATTTAATTTGTACGTATGTACATAGTTAATAATAAAATTCTCTACCCGCAATAGAAATCATATTTAGTTTGAAAAAATCAAGAAATTTCATACGTCCAAAATAATAATTCATTTTTAAAATAAATTAAACACTTGTTTTTCTTTCTACATTTATTTTTACTCTCCAGAACGACCGTTTCGCCTGGTTTGAAAAGGCCTTCACCAGGCGAAACGGTCGTTCTGGAGAGTAAAAATAAATGTAGAAAGAAAAACAAGTGTTTAATTTATTTTAAAAATGGAATTCTACATAGTAAACGCTGTCAGTGTAAACAAAATTAAAAGTGCATAATAATTCATATTTTCCAAAAACATCCTTCAAGCCCCAGCCTCAAGTAGGTATCAGTAGAGGGTCAAAAGTAGGTACTATTGAATCCCTTTCATTAAGATGCGTTATAAAAATAAAATTCTCCGTACATGGACGGCCCAGCCTAGTGTATACCCGCCATTGTTAAATAAGTAACAATAGTGCAATTGTTTTTTTTTTCTAATTAAGTCTGCTGCGAATAGGTACATTCGTCGCAAGTACACCTTATTGTCGTGAAATTTGCACTCGGACGAGGTCAGTAACCTACCAAAATATGAACAGTACAAATAAACCTACCAGAATATGAACAATACTTTTATAAGAAAGAACGTTCGAGAAACACCATTGCCATTGACCCGGCATGTACTCAGTTAACTACCTCCCTAATGGTATAAACGGACAGGCAGCGTTCGATATATCATCGTAGTTAATAACATCTACCGTGAAAGCTTACATTTCGATGTTGCTCAATTTTAATTGTTCTTTAATCAACGTGAAAGTTGATATTGTGATATACATATTTATTTAATTGTTAATTGTAAATATACACATATATGTATGTAATAAAGCCTTTCTTTTTCTTTCTCTCTCTGTCGGATCTAACACTGTTTGTCTTAATTGAAGATTAAATAAATTATTACAAAAAGCTTCAATTACTTGCTTCAATAGAGCGGAAAGCTACGCTCATAGGCTAAAAGTTAAGTGTAATTGATATAATTCCTCATCTATATCCTTACTTCCTTGATGTTCATTCTGTCTTCTTATATATAGATATGTGCGCCGTTCATCTAAATCTCTCTATGTCAAAATTCAGTAATATTGAACTGGTTCCTGTAAAGCGTGTTTCGGACGGGATTTGACCAAGGAACGGTTCTAACCTAGAAGTGTCGAATCTCGTCCTATCGACGATTTCTGTTTCTCTCAGAAATTACCAGAAACAAAAAGGTTACAAGACACAAATATCACTGTACACTCAATCATAATAATTATTATGGATGATGACGATGACGAAAAATGTCAGGAAGTGTCGAATCTCGTCCTATCGATGATTTCTGTTTCTCTCAGAAATGACCAGTAACAAATAGGTTACAAGACACAAATATCACTGGACACTCAATCATAATAATTATTATGGATGATGACGATGACGAAAAATGTCAGGAAGTGTCGAATCTCGTACTATCGATGATTTCTGCTTCTATCAGAAATGACAAGTAACAAATAGGTTACAAAACACAAATGTCACTGGACACACAATCATAATTATTATGGATGATGACGATGACGAAAAATAAAATGTCAGGGTTTCAAACGACCGCTCTTCTTCGTCAGGATGAATGATTTTTCTTTGGAACAAAAAGTTCAATATTAGAAAAAGGTTCCACTGGTGGGAGTTTAAACCGAAATCAAGACAATGGTTCATTGATTATCGTGCGTTGAGATCTTTAGTGTTGCGGAAAATCTAATCAACAAAAGTGAGTCGATTGTCATCCCTTCTGAAAAAGGAGCGTTTGCTTCGAAATAAGTCGCTACTCGCTACTACCACCGGCTTCGCATATGGGGACTGTCAACGACCCCTTCGCAGAACGCTAGAATGAACAACAAAAAAATTATATATATTAATGCAAAATGTTTTAAAAAGTTTGCCTATAAATATCTCCTATACTAGAATATTTGTTCCCCAAATAGTGAATAATATTAGAATATTGTAGAGTATGCCTTTGTTGCTGACATTCTCAATGTGAGCTTGTAAACCTAATAAAATGAAACTGAGATCGGTATTGTTTTCCTAGCCATTTCTATTGTGTTTCTGGTCAATTCTCTCTTTTTTTTATTTTACCATTATCAAAATTGTTATTAATATGTTTAATTTTTATTACCTACAGATATGTTTTGTATGTGTGTATAAGTGTATATGTATGTATATGTATTGTGAACTTTCTTAATTGATTTTTTAAATTTTTTGTTTTATTCTTTTCATACACTTTGCTTTTTGTAATACTTTTTTTATACGGCGCTGGCCGATTTACTAATGATATTAATAACAATTAAGCACTACAAATAATAACACTCAATTATTATTATTACCATTATACACTTCCTCAAAAGAATTAGCAGATCAATGCGTAAGAGCAAAATTAAATGCAACAAACGCATCATCAAGCTTTCAATTGGGAATAGTTCACCCATCCAGATACTTAACATATATTATCAAAGGATAAGCTCTGAGGAGGTCTCTATACTACCTAACAACCCTACTGATTCCCGAATATTAACGTTTAAAAAATCTTTAACGATTCTAAATGTATTCATTATTATCGTTTTTTGCATTTTTATTATTAAGTTTTTCGATAAATCTATAATTTCTAAATTACGAATTAACGATTTTGGAATAATGCCAGTGGCTGAAATAATGAACGGTAATATTATTATTTTACGAGAATGCCAAAGTCTTTTAATCTCGTTACCTAAAGCGGTGTATTTTCTAATTTTTTCATCAAAATTTTTTATAATATTACTAGAATTTGGAATAGCCACATCGCAAATATATGTTATTTTTTTAATTTTATCATATATTATTAAATCGGGTCTGTTATGTTGAATTGACCGGTCAGTTAATATTGTTTTATCGTAATAAAGCGAAATATTATTATTTTCTAAAAATGAAATCGGATCATATTCATAATATGGTTTTATGTTTATCGCGTCAATTAATTTATATTTAATAACTAAATTTTGATGTATTATTTTTGCTACTTGGTTATGTCTAAATGTATATTCTGATTGCGCGAGAAAAGAACAGCCCGATATTATATGCTCAATTGTTTCCGGAAAAGCCAAACATTTCCTACAACTATCATCAACTACATTTATGTCTTTTATTAGATATTTTTGATAGTTTTTAGTTTTTTTTACTCTGTCCTGAATTGCTATTATAAAACCTTCTAAATCACCAATACTCAACCATTTGTTTGACCAAATTTTGTCAACATAAGGTTGGTTGAGAAATTTTGGATGTATAGAATGAATTATTTTATTTAGCCACGAATTTAGAAGGTCGTCATTTATATTTATAATATTGTTATTGGCATTCTCGTAATTTAAATTTAATGTTGTTAAATTTTTGTCCGCCTCACAGATTACTTTATGCATTAAAGAACTATCAGATTTTTTGTGAAAGAATGTTTTTAGCGATTCGATTTGATTATTATGTAACGATGTTATTTTTACTATACCCCTACCTCCTAAAATCCTAGGCAAATTGATTCGTTCAATCGCGGAATTAGGATGATGACAACGAAATTTAGTTAAACGCGTTCTAATTGTTCTTTCTAAACTATCTAAATCTGTTTTTGACCATTAAATAATTCCAAAAGAATATGTCAATATCGGTATTGCCCAAGTATTAATAGCTTTAGTTAAGTTTTTAGCTGACAGATTGCATTTTAATATTTTTGTAATCCTATCTTTAAATTTTATATTATGTAATATCTTTTTTTATTTTACTGTAGTCTAATTTGTGAGACTGCGGATATCCTAGATATTTATAAACCTCCAACCCTTTCAATCTTTTATTATATATTTTTTTGTTTAATTATTATACTATGTATTTGTATTTTAGTCATTCTTTTGAACATTCTTGGTTGATTTTTTTTTTCTTTATACTTGATTATTTTTTTATTTTTATGCTCTTAGATGATTTTTTTTTGATATTTTTTTATATTATTTTTGTTCTTTTCTACCGTAAATAAATAAATAAATTATGTTTTTACAAAATATTTATCTATGTAAAAATTTCGTTATCAGAATCCTTTCAATTTTGCTATCAGCAATTCTGATATCTCAAACGGCTCTATTCAAGCGAAAAAAATCTTCAAACATCCTTTAAAGTACAAACAACATTGCGGTGGTATTTTGTACACAATATTATTTTTGAAAGAGCCGAGATAACTTTACTCAAAATCGGCAGCAAAGTTCATATTTCTTTGAAGACTTATCTTTCGTTTAAAAAACACCATAATAACATGTTGAGTTTTTATTATTATTTGTATGAAGGGGAGGTGTGTGCGATCGAGATGAAAAGCAAAGATGATGGTATTGAATGAAGAGTCGATTCAGGGAAGATATTATCGGAAAACATTTGAATATTCTACTTATATTTCAAGGACGAAATATATTTTTATGAAAGTATAAAAAATATCAACGTATTTTTTTTTGTATTTTATTGATTTATGTTTCATTTTCTTATGGTTTTATATATATATTTTTTTTTAATAAAAAAATGAATATGTCCTTGTTAAACAAGTACATATACATCTTTCTACGTTCCCTAAACTAAGCAGAAATGCTTGTCCTATAGGTGAACGAGATCGGTCGAGGCAGGATTCGAACCGCTCTGCCATCCACCCATCATATTTTTTCTATACTTTTATTTTGTGTTATATACTATTTTTAACTGTCTTTACTATTTATGGAAAATTATCGACCTCAATACAGGCCAGCCCTAGTGCGGTCGATTATTGTATATTATCTTTGTGACATGTAAATGTAAAGATATATTAAATAAATAAAAAAAAATTATTTTAGCTTTCAGAACGTTTCAGATATATGTATGTAGATCTATGGAATAGCCTAAGTGATAAATACATAAGTGATTACGAGTATGTAAATCCTCTGAATATATAAAAAATATTTAAGAAAGAAACTAAAAAAATCCATACCTGAAATGAAAATAAAATGAACTGAATGAAAATATTTTCCATTATTTTTACTTATTACAATAACAAAAAGTAATCATTTTAAAATGAGTGAGTTGAGGCCAACGTTAAACCCTTTACTACCATGTCACTTCACAACGTCAACGAATTTTAAATGGAAAATTTTCAGTATTTCCGTGAAATGAGTTTTGTTAAATTATTTTTGTCTCAAATATTTTAATATGAAAAATTGATAATTTTTCAATGGCATTTTATAAAACTAATGATCTTTTTTTCCGAATTGAAAATAAAAATATCAAATTTTAATTTTCCAGAGCTTGGGGTCACGTGAAATATTTCACAGTTAAAAAAATTGAGTAAAACTATTTAGATGTCAAGTATTAAAGGTTATTTAAACGAGTATTAAATAAACAAATTTGCATAATTTGAAAAGAATCTAATTAGTACTTCAGTCATTAATTGATAAAGTTGAATAAACACGCCGTACAAAGCACATATTACATAAAAACACAGATAAATTGTGATGAATATTTCAAAATACTATCTCATCATGGCACTAGTTGATAATCTGCAATAAATAATACCTTTAAAAATAGCGAATTCAAAACTCCTCACTATATCCCCTTGGGGTAGTGAGGAGTAAAAAGACTTAGTGGAATAAATTGCCCCCTGATATACGTGGAGCTCAGAGTGTTGACACCTTCAGTAAATTACATTACAGGTTTTGATAATATAACAGCTGAAATACTAAAATTAAATAGAAAATCGCTCAGTAAACCCATTGCCCATATAATAAATTGTAGTCTTACAAATGGTAATATTCCTAGTAATTATAAAACTACAATAATCACGCCAATTTCCAAAACTGGTGACAAAAAAAATACAAATAATTACAGACCGATATCATTAGTATCTAATATAGCAAAACTGTATGAAAAAGCCGTAAAAAAACAAATATTACAGTTTGTAAACAGAAATAAAATAATTAGCTCTAGCCAATATGGTTTTAGGGAGAAATTAAGCACTCAAGATGCTATTGTTGAATTGACCTCTACTATATATAATGCACTGGATCAAGGGAAAAAGTGTTGCATTTGATAGTGTATCACATACGAAACTAATAAATAAATTAAATAAAATTGGAATAACGGGAAAAGTTAAAAGCTGGGTACAAAATTATTTATTTAAAAGAAAACAATATGTTAAACTCAACAATACATTAAGTGATTTCAAAAACGCAAACTTTGGTATACCTCAAGGTACTGTACTTGGTCCACTTTTATTTATAATTTATGTGAATGATATATTCAATCTGCCAATATCTGGTAAAATAATTTCTTATGCTGATGACACTGCCATTATACTGAAAGATAACACCTGGAAGGAATTAATTGCCTCAGCTGAATCAGATATAAGTGTTTTGAAGTCTTGGTTCGATTGTAATGTACTTTCATTGAATACAGATAAAACGTGTATTATACCATTTGCACTAAATGATAAATACATCCCAGAAGACCTTAATATTAAAATTCATATTGACAATTCCTGTTTCAACAACTCCATATCTTGTAACTCAGCGTGTATTAAATTATCCACTAAAAATAACATCCGATACCTAGGCATTATTATTGAAAGCAGTATGAAATGGAAATTACATATAACTACTACTATTGAACGCCTTAAAAAGCTAATTTTTATTTTTCTGAGACTAAGAAATATACTTCAAACAAACTTGCTTAAAACAATATATTTTTCATTATTTCAATCCATCTTACAATATGGCATGATATGTTGGGGGGGAGCTTTTAAAACCACTTTAGTGCCTTTAGAAGTTTTTCAAAGAATCATTATTAAAATTATATTAAAAAAGAGATTTGATTATCCAACTATTAATTTATTTCAAGAATTTAAAGTTTCAACTGTTGAAAATATCTACAAAAAAATCTCATTGTTCCAAATTCATGTATTACCATTCCTCTTTTACGTACAACTGCCTCACAACAATTCTATAAGTATAAAGGTACTAAGTGGTTTAATGAACTCCCTTTGAGTCTTAGACTCGAAAAAAATTATAGTATATTTAAAAATAAAATTAAAAAATTGTACTGATTTATTTATTTATTTTTTGTTATTTCATTCTTGTTTTGTGTAGCTTCATATTTTTTAGTAGATGTACAATGTTTTGGTAAATGTAATAATATTAAATAGATACTCCCCTCTTTTAACACGAGATTTTATCTCAATTAAATAGGGTTATTATGAATTATATGATGGAAATCGTATACCTTTTTAAATTATGATTTATATGTGAACATTGTATTGTTTTTGTTAAATAAAAAAAAAAAAAAATTACTTATGACTGCTTTGTTTAGTAGAGCCAACAAATAAGCCACAGCGCCCTTGGAGTGATCTTGTATCACTAAACGGCGCTTTATAAATTCTTATTATTATTATTATTATTAGTATAAACATATTCGTACTATGTATTTACAATGAACATTTTACATATAACTGAACCGAACTCTGGTTGGATCGAAATGGGGAGAGAGTCCAGATGTACCTGCTTAGAACGACAGACAGTGGAATTGCTTCGCCAAACATCAGGCGAGAGTTGACAGCACGGGTGGAAAGAAGCAAACAGATCACAGACCAGCAACACATGCTGTATGAACACCAACCACCACCTGAACGCCTCAAATCTCGGAGGAGTTTCCTTAACACGACCAAACCCCTGGCAGATACTCCTAAGACTTCAAGAGTGCGTTTGTGGAGGGTAACAACGGAAGGCATACAAGGGACCATTTTAAATACACCAACTGAAGCTCTGCCCCCCGGACATAATCAACGAGACTGATGTCGGTCGTACAAGGAAAATCTCCAAAGATGGGGAATGGCTGAAGACGCGAGGTGCGACTGTGGATGAACGCAGGACAGCGAATACCTCCTGGCATGTCTAATGGCTCCTGGCCAGTGTGATTGGGAAACTCTTAATGAACTAGCCCACCTGGAGGACGACGCAATAGAGTTTGTGGCTTTTTGGGTTCGGATGGGCATTTAGACTATGCACAATGACTTCTATTTGAATATGTATTTACTGCCTCAATAGACGTGTCTGTTCTAAGGCAGCACAGTTCCAATTTAGTCTCGAATTTCATGGTATTAAATGCAAAAGAATAAAAAATGCAAGCCATGCATGATAGTAGTTCCTTGTTTTGTCCGACGGGCAGCCGCTCCGGAGATGAATAAGGCTACAAGCTCTGAAATGTTCCCAAAGGAGTGGGATGGGAGACTGTGAAATTCTATCTATCCATTGGCGATTCTAAGGATCATGACCTTCAGCTGTGAGAAAACGAAGAAGAAGAGAAGAGATTGTGGCAATTAGCTCCCTTTTGTGCAAATTTTTGTACTAAAATCGTTTAATAGCAAATGAATTATAAGTTATAAACGATTATTCATAGGTAGTTGATATTTGTTGGTTTAGCGTCGATGTATGCTATGTACTAGTTTAGAATGCATAATGTAGGTAAAGTTCATAACTTTTCATAATTTATACGAGTTTTGAAACAATTTCTGCCATCTGCTCATCTAGGGTAAACTGAGTCAACTAGGAAGGTATAATAATACATACACGAGAAGCTGATAGTTAAAGTTTGAAGAAACATTGGATGAACGGAATTACCTACGGAATGTGTATATTATAATAATAGAAGTTAACAAAAATAACTTGAGTATGTTTGGAAGTGCAGTTGCAGTAAATCTATGTTATTTCACTTCCCGGAATTACCGTGGGGTATTAACGCTTGCCTGGAGAAACAACCTAAGTTAGTAAAATATATTTTTGTTCTTATTCTTCGGCCTCTACTTTGTCCAATTGCAATATTGTATTTTATTTTATTTTATATAAATTTATTTGTTTGTCGCACCAAATGACAAAAATTTTAATGATAAAACAAGCAGTTTATGCTTCCCAACTAGGAATCCCTGTACTAGGTCTAGCTGGTTACAATTTTAATTACGGCAATATACCTAATGTTGAATTAGATTACCGTCCTTGCTCTATCTATGTACGTTAGATAGTCACACATATACTCGACGGTATTAATTTGATATATCATAAAAGCAATAATTAATTCTAAGTACCTACGATTAATTTTAATGGTTATGGTTGAATATTCAGTATTTGAGTTACTTCTGTCCTTCCATGAAGTTTTCCAATGTTTGTTTTGAATACCTACTTTTTGTGACCTTATTTCTTTAAAAGATCTGGAAGGTAAGCTGTCATAGAGTCGAGGAGCAATTAATGAAAAATTACTTTGACCAAATTGTATAGTGAAGATTTGTGTAATTGTATAATGTGGCACAGTTGGTTAGTCGTTCGGTTTCTGTGCGGGCGTTCTGGGTTCGATTCCCAGCAGAGGAGAAATTTATTTAAATTCATTTCTCACGCTAATGTTGCTTCTCTGGGCTGGAAACACTGGTTAGTTGGAAAAAAATTGCTCGCCACTTGCACAGGGTGGCGAGTGTTCATTTTTTTAATAGTTCTTAACTATGTATTCAGCACGTTTGGTGGTAAACTATAATACATTTTGTAACCTTTATGCTTTGAACTATTTTGTATAGGTACATGTTAATCTCGTTTATGATTGTCTAAAATCATGACATTCTCTCGTAGGGTATGTGAGTGTGAACATTGACATTAAATAATCTATTTTTTGCAGATATTTTAGAAGCACATTATTTCTCGGTATGTACATCAAAGTTAATGATTTGTATATTATGTAGGTATTGCTTTAATTTCGTTGTTTTCATATTATTTAACATTCAGTTAATTCTTGTATTTATATTGCATTTTAAAATCGATCTCATTTAAATGGTTGAAATTCATTTTAAATCAATGGAGATCGCGATACCACTTCCACGCCGGTGACGTTATAGAACCCATTGGTCCTGTTCACCCCCGTAGCGGCCGCAACGTCGGACAACACAAAGTATCCACTATCCATCGGGTTCAACCACTGCCCCCGAGAATCCAACCTCAAACGGCGGGGCAACCGCTCAAGATCGGCAGCCGGGGCAAGCCCCTAGCACAACCGATCGAACGGAAAGGCTTGCCCCCGCACCCCTCGGTCCTCGTGTTGGCGTCCGAAAGCTTGGCGGGCTAACACCGGGGGCATCCGACGCAATCATCACCTGTCAGATTTGACGTCACAATTATCAACACAGGATGTCTGACCCGACGTCTGCGCCGGCGGTGCGCTGTAGGTGAATAAAATCGGTCGAGGCGAAGTTCAAACTCGCGACCTCTGAATAACTAACCTTTATGCAAAACGCTCAGCCATCTAAATATTATAATTAAATTTTGTATGGTAAAATATGGTAATATGGGTCTGCCGAAGAGGTGTCGGCAGACCCCAGGCAAGGTGGTCTGATGACATCAAGAAATGTGCCGGAGGGAGATGGATGCAGTGTTCCCAAGACAGGGAGTTGTGAAGGATCAAGGGGTAGGCCTATGTCCAAGAATGGATAAAAACAGGCTGAAGAAGAAGAAGATTGTTAAATAAAACCAAAGTTTCTGTTCTACTACTTTAATGACATTGACTAGTTTCGGTCATCATTTCGCACTGTGAAAATGGTCACTGGATGACCGAAACAAGTCAGTGTCATTAAAATAGTAGAACTGAAAACTTTGGCTTTATTTTACCATTCCAAATTTATTTATAATTTGAAATGGAGTTCTACCAAGAATTATCCGTAGAAAAGTTAAAAAAAGTCATCTTAATATAGTTAAAAAAATATTTTATTAATTAATATATTTTAAGTTAGATGCCTTTTCCCGTGAGTTTTCAATTTATTTACCAAATGCATTTAGTACTTGATGAATTACATTAAGCTATGCTGACTGGTTGAGAAGTCATAGCCGGCAGCAATTCCTGGGGATAGCTTATGTATGCAACTAACAGTTACCAGCTAAATCTCGGAGTTTTAGCCACACAATAGCTATGTAGATAATATACCTTAGTAGTTATTTAAACAGCTCACTGTGGACTAGAGATTTGTAGTTGGTAAATCTACACCGTTGCAATATTTGTTTGTTCATAGAAGTAGATATGTATTATCTGCCATAGATGAACAATAAACAGTCCAAAGATAATGATTAAACAGTATTCACTAACATAACATATCATTATTGTAGCAGACATTGTACCTACCATTCATGCGTTTAGGACTAAGTGAATTAAGTAGGTAGGTACAACATTTAATTTATTTTTTCATTTAAATAATTACATAATTATAATAAAAATAATAACATTTATTTGAAGCCCCTATTGTTGTTAAATTAAAAAATTATCTTAAAAAAATTAAAAAATTATCTTAAAAAAAACAATAATGGACAGCAAAAAGGCACAGCTGCTGGTATTTATTTATTTATTTTTTTTTTTTTATATATACGCCCTTAATAGGGCATTTACAAAAAAATACAGGATAAATAGAACAATGTAGGCACAACAAAACAACAATAAGTGTGAATATATCGATAATATAGGTACATAATAAAAAAACGTAAGTAGTTAAAGGAAGAACAATATAAAACAACATAATACAACATATAATATTGTACTAGGTTTCCCCGGAGCGCTGCTTGTTTTAAGCAATGCCATGAAAAATCACAAAACAAAGAACGAACAGACGGCTTAACCTATAAAAAATTAAATATAATAGAAAGAGAAATTAAAAACATGTATTATTGCAGATTTGAGTTTTTCAATATCTGCAATTTATTTGAATAAATGTTCATAAACGTACCGCCATGATATAAAGTCAAATCGTTCGACTTCTGTTTCGGCGTCATCCCGTGCTCGATTCTCAACAGGAAAGAGATTTATATCTTATTATTTCACGCAATTATAATTGCTTTTCTGGGCTGTTAACACTGGTTTGTTGGAAGAGATTGCCGTTTGGAAATAATCTCACCACTTGTGTGGGGTGCAAGGAAGTTTTAATATATGTACCTTTAAACAAAAAATAATACATTATTGACGTAAAACATTGGCAACTTGTTTAAATATGCAAAGTTCTGATAATTTCGAATTGATAATTTCGGTAAAATACCTTCTAAAAAGCCAAGTAATGACACTTTCGGTAAATGACCCCTGGAATAGAGTAGGTATTGATATTTTCGATAAATTTCATCCTGAATTGGAGTTTTGAAAGATTTCATAAATTTCACTCTGAATTGGAGTATTGACAGAGTTCATAAATTTCACCCTGAATTGGAGTACGTATTGAAAGATTTAATAAATTTCTTTCTGAATTGGAATATTGACAGATTTCATAAATTTGACCCTGAATTGGAGTAGGTAATGAAAGATTTCATAAATTTTACTCTGAATTGGAATATTGACAGATTTCATAAATTTCACCCTGACTTGGAGTTTAGATAGATTTGATGAATTTTAACCTGAATTGTGGTAACAAATGTTTCGATAAATTTCACCCTGAATTGGAATATTGACAGATTTCGTAAATTTCACCCTGAATTGGAGAAGGCATTGAAAGATTTCATAAATTTCACTCTGAATTGGAATATTGACAGATTTCATAAATTTCACCCTGAGTCGGAGTTTAGATATATTTGATGAATTTTAACCTGAATTGTGGTAACAAATGTTTCGATAAATTTCACCCTGAATTGGAATATTGACAGTTTCGATAAATTACACCATGAATTGGAGATTTTAAATTTTGATATATTTCACCCTGATTTGGAGTATTGACACTTTTAGTAAATTACGCCATGAAATACGTTAAGTTAATAATACAGGCACTTTTGGTAAATTTTAACGTAAGACTTTGGGTAAACTTTAACGTAAGACTTAGGAATTTTTAGTATTTTTTTTACGAAAGACTGTTGTATTGAGATGTATATCACTTCTGGAAATATTGTATATCATTTGTTTGCATATTTAATACTTTCCATTATACTAAATTTATTACATCTTCACACGATTTTTCTATTTCTTAATCTTCAAGTTTGAGTACAGGTACTTACACCAATTCGTGGTTTAAATGAAGCAATTGTAAATATTTTTATTTATATTTTAAAATTAGTTTTTCCAAATGCATATAACTTTCTAGACATACCTGAGTAAAACGTAACCAAAGATTGGTTCGCCAGATGCATTTTGTGTACATAATAATCCTGTACGCACTTTTCAATCTTTCGATTGTGACGGCATCTAATTTGTAGAATTCCATTATGACAATGATTAATATGAACACATTTATAATTCCACAATTTATTTTATTTTTCTCCCGACGACCGTTTCGGCTTATAAGGCCATAATCAACTGGTGTTGAATACACAGTTCACATTTCTTTTATACAAAATTAAACAAAGGTTATAACAGGTAAATAGATAAATGTATGTATATAATGCTATTAATGATGGGAAAACCTGACACATAATGAGGTACTGGAAAAGGGACAGACAAATGGGTATTTGTGTGAGAGGGAGAGAGAAGGAAGATATACAATTAAAATTAAAATAAGCCATGTGTATAGGAATTGGATTTTTTGGTAAAGCCCATTATTACTATTTCAGTATGTCAATTTCTTAATAATTATGGGTGGCAATTTATATAGTTCTTATATGTAAATAACTAAAATAATATATTATAATGACAAAAAATTATTATGTTACACATAAATATTTATACATTAGGGTTTCTATTTCATACTATATTTGTTTGACACATCAATAACAAATTTTATGAGCATATATATAAAATGAATTTAAGAAAGACGCATATAAATTATTTAAGTACATGATAAGAAACAGTATCATTACATTTAACACATTTTATGAACATATTTAAAAAAGGCACATTTAAATGACATATATGTATAAGATAAAAAACTGATATTTGTTTGACATATCAATAACAAATTTTATGAGCAATAATGAATTTAAGAATGACACATTTAAATTATTTGAGTACATGATAAGAAACACTATCATTACATTTTACACATTTTATGAACATATTTAAAAAAGACACATTAAATGACATATGTGTATAAGATAAAAAACTTATATTTGTTTGACATATCAATAACAAATTTTATGAGCATATATATAATGAATTTAAGAGTGACACATTTAAAATATTTAAGTACATGATAAGAACAGTATCATTACATTTAACACATTTTATGAACATATTTAAAAAAGGGGGGGGGGACACATTTAAATGACATATAAGATAAAAATATTGTTACATTTAGGTACTGTTATGTAGGATTTCGTGTCTACATGTAATATGTGTATAGGGTTACATAAGATATGTCACGCGGGTCAGTGATAACTTACAAGTGTTTAATAATAATATATATATATATATATATATATATATATATATATATATATATATATATATATATATATATATATATATATATATATATATATATATATATATATATATATATATATATATATATATATATATATATATATATATATATATATATATATATATATATATATATATATATATATATATATATATATATATATATATATATATATATATATATATATATATATATATATATATATATATATATATATATATATATATATATATATATATATATATATATATATATATATATAAATGGTTTTCATTAAGTTAATAGGAAATAATTGGTCGCTGGTGTATGTACACATATTCAATATAAAGAATGGTTGAATGGGGGGATGAAAATGTTATTGCGTGTTTTAATTATTTTTAAATATATCCAGAAGCGGCGAATTATATATATTAATTTGTTCATTGATTAGATTGTATTTAAGGTTTTTATTTATGTGTAACTGTTCCATGAGGTTGAGTTTAAGGCCTTTATTGTTGTAGTGAAGAGGGATAGGTTCGTTATTTTCTGAAATAGAGTGATTATTGTCTATTAGGTGTTTGGCGAACTGGGATGCTTCCGGATGTCCATGGATGAAAGCCCTCTTGTGTTCGTTAAATCGTCTGTTAAAGGGTCTCCCAGTCTGTCCTATGTAGATTGCGTCACAATCGTCGCATTTAATCTTGTACACACCAGATTTCTTTAACTTCTCTATTTTTTCTTTACAGTTTTTTATGTTGGATCCTAAATTGTTGTTAATATTGTACGCCGTGTTTATGTTGCTTTTTTTGAAAATTTTTCCTATTTTTTCTGTTAAGTTACCGAAGTATTCTAGAGTAATGTAAATGGATTCTGAATTAAGGTTTTCATTATTTATGATAGGGTAGATTTGGTTTTGGTTACATCTGCGTGTCATTTTATCAACAATTTTATTCACAATTTCTGAAGAGAAACCATTATTCGATGCAATTTGATGAATTGTATTTAATTCTTCCTTGTAAGACACTTCATTTAGAGGGACACTGAGGAGTCACCCATAATTATTAAGAAATTGACATACTGAAATAGTAATAATGGGCTTTACCAAAAAATCCAATTCCTATACACATGGCTTATTTTAATTTTAATTGTATATCTTCCTTCTCTCTCCCTCTCACACAAATACCCATTTGTCTGTCCCTTTTCCAGTACCTCATTATGTGTCAGGTTTTCCCATCATTAATAGCATTATATACATACATTTATCTATTTACCTGTTATAACCTTTGTTTAATTTTGTATAAAAGAAATGTGAACTGTGTATTCAACACCAGTTGATTATGGCCTTATAAGCCGAAACGGTCGTCGGGAGAAAAATAAAATAAATTGTGGAATTATAAATGTGTTCATATTAATCATTGTAATAATCCTGTAGTAAATATTTCCTTTAAAAACCACCATTCTCAAAGCAAATTGCTACAAACACAATTTCGACCTCAATTCCACGAGTAAACTTTTCACCAGCGAAAATCAAACCTCAGTATATTACGTGAAAATCCAAATTAATATAAATAATTACATCTAAATTAAATGAACTTCGCGTTTTTACAACGAAAATTTATTGACGATACTAAAAATATTTGTATCACACAAAAAAGGGAACAACGCAAGAGCCAAAGACTGCCAAACTTGGGTCATAGTATAAAGGCTTATCTTTTCTATGTAAGGTACCACAGCAGGTAACAAATATTGGATAGTATATACTCAGAGTACTGGTGGCTATCGCAGAAAACATTTTTCTGATTGTGAAAAATTGTTATTTTATCACGATAGTTATGTATACGTAGAGCAAACACCAACAGAGAATTATTAAAATTTATCAATGTTAAGTTCCGTATATAAAGAGTCAAATTTCGGCTATTTTCTGAGGTGAAAAATATACCTTCCTACTATCCTGTAGCTTGTCTTTTTGATGGTACATTTATTTGACACGTTTCTTGAATATTGAGTCTTGAAAACCATCAAGCACACCCTGCGGTCTGTCTGGCTCTAGACACATCAACAAGTACATTGGTACAGATCATATGAGAAGTGTTATGTGGCATATTTTATCTTTAACATCTGTTGCAATCTATTTACCTACATTGTTTAAAAAGTTTCAATATTAAAATAATCATTTTTTTGAGGTATTAAGAAAAATTGAAGAAATCGGGCATGTTAAATACCGGATCATATTATAGGCGTGCGAATTGGATAGGCAATGTGTTGAGACACGAGGGTCTCCTCCACATCATCTTGGAGGGAATAATTGGCAGAGGGCGTTCCAGCTGGGAGTATCAAGGACAGAGTGTGTCACAACATGGAGTGTACCTCCTACACAGAGTTGAAGAGAGTCGCCGAAGACCGAGCGGAGTGGACGAAGAGATGCAACGCTTTGCTGGCAATCAATCCTCAAGATTGGAACCAAAGAAGAAATGTTTCACTAGACACTACTAATAGCATCTTCAAGCATTTTTCGGAGGATTTGGATCAACTTTTGTGTATTTTATCGTTTCGGCTTTCTTGGCACAGTTGGTTAGGTATCAGACTGCTGATCCATGGGTCCCAGGTTCGATTCCCGGTGGAGACACAGTTTTTAATTGTGTTTTCAGTCTGGATCTCTAGATCTGAAATATCCAGAATGTAGCAACTTGTTATTGGGCGCGTGTTAAATAATTATATGACATAGCACCTGTTAGTTGCCCGAGAAGCTACAAAAAATAAAATAAATATCTTCATTTGATGTTATTACTACATTGGGGCCACAGAAAAAATAATTGGTTATGTACTTGTGGCACATTTTTTGTATTGTTTGTTTTTTTGGTAATCTATTGTGTTTTTTTTTGTAATGAGATCACTAAGAAGAATCTGTGACAGAACGATGTATGACAGGGTCTGAAATGAGCACATAAGGAAAGAATGAAGGATAAAGAAAGATGTTATTAATAGAATGAAAGTGAACACATTGAGATGGTTTGGCTACATGGGGAGAATGAATGAGGAACGCTTGGCGAAGAAAATATACATTGCGGACAGGAATAGAATGAGAGGTCGGGGCCGCCCAAGGAAGGGATGACACGTCCATGTGAACGGTATTTTGAAAGACGGAAATGTTAGAAGCATGAACAACAGACGAACATGCATAAAACGATGTATGAATGTTGACAAGGCGATGAATGTATGTCAAGATAGAAGTAAGTGGCGTTCGGTTCTCTCTGCCTACCCCGTAAGGGACATGGCGTGATGGTATGTATGTATGTATTGTGTTTTTTTTGAAGTTTTTCATATTGTGACACAATCTATATTGCACAGAATTGGAACAAAAAAGTAATCATTCATCCTAAGAAGATTTAAAAAATATATTTAAAAGCATAGGTGAACGTTGCTCAAGTACACAAAGAGATATTATATCTCTCGAAGCTCTGCATATTTAATCTTAATAAAAAACGTAGGTAGGTAGGTATATCTCAAAAAAAAATTCCCTCTCTTAGTATCAATTTCTTTCCCAAAAGTAAAACGATGTATAATATCATGAATTTCATTAATTTTTATACGAAAACTTCTACATTAACCAGAATGATGTTGGTAGGTAGTTTACAATGTTATTAAAGTACCTACCTATGTTTGTAGGTAGGAAATATAATATAAAGTTATAATAGAAAAGTGTACCATAATTCTTAACTTATCCAAAGAATTGTGTAAATTATAGTGTAAGTACATATACCTAACTTAATAATAATATCATTCTACTTTACCTAAACCAACATACCTACAAATACTAACTTAACGCGATAAAATTAAACATATTTACCGTATATCCCAATGTGGATAACCGGTGAAAAATATGAAAGTATGTACATACCGTCCTATCACCATATAAAAGGAAGAAAACATCACGCCACATGCGTGTATTCATCCTATAAAGGCACTACATACAGATTTTTGGTGAATCTCATTACTGGACTATACTTATTTACTTACTTCCGATGGCCATAGAACTCTGGTAGAGCTTTAACCTCCTGAACAATAGCTTTTCAAGCCTTCCTGTCAGATGCAGTGGACTCCCAGTCATCACAAGCATTCAACACATTCAGATCTCGGGTAACATTGTCCATCAATCTCTGCCTTGGTCTTCCCAGGGGTCTCTTGCCCACAGAGTTATTTTGCAGGATACGTTTTGTGGCTCTTTCTTCCCCTGATCTGAAAACATGTCCGATCCAAGCTAATCTTCTGGACCTGATTTCGCTGGTGATTAAAGGTTGTCCTGTCAATGCACGAATTTCCTCATTGCTTCGTGGTCTATGAGAGATGTTATTTTGCATGTTGTATTTTCGATTATCCGGCTCTCTCATAATAAAAATATATAATTCATACTATCACGGCATATCCCACAACGTGGGGTAACCAGTGACAGGTGTGCGGGTGTTCACTGCGTTATAAAAGGAAACACAACATATTTTGCTTGTATTCCCGCACAACAGTCTCGTCTCATCTAAAAAGGCACAACTATATCAGAATGGGTGGTGATCCTCATTGCTGACCTTTGTAAGATATAAATTTACATATAAATAATAATAGACACTATCTTGCACCTTAAACAAATGGCGAGTTTTTTCCATGTAGCAATTTATTTCAATTAACCAGTCTTTCCAGACACAACAAAAATCATGAAGCAGTCTATCTAGAAACACGAACAACAATCCACAACGTACTGTAAAATGTTGAGATGTTGGATGACTTCACCTACCTGGGTTCCAATATAACAAAAGAAAAAGAAAATTCGCAACAGGAAACAAGACATTCTTCTCTCTTCTCCCAGTGCTGGAGTCAAGAAGTGTCCACAGGAAAACCAAAATCAACATTTACAAAACAATCATTAGAACAGTTGTGACATACGGGTGTGAGGCGTGGACAATGACAAAAATGTCCGTAGCATATCCTAACTTGAAACATTGTCGATTTGTTAAGAAAACAAAGTTCTCTTGAACAAATCGACACTTGGATTATGTATGTATAATATATTGATGAAGATTGATAGGTTAAATATTTTTTCCTTTTATATTACTTGCAAAGAAAAATTTTTCTGTTTATTTAAGACTTTGCATTATAGATATTTATGCTTAGTTTAGGGAACGTAGGAAGATGTATATGTACTTGTTTAACAAGGACATATTCATTTTTTTAAAAAAAAAAAAAAAAGATGTGTTTAATATTTTTTTTATTTCTTATGAAAACAGTTTTTTTAATCGTCAAACAAATAAATAAAACTAAATATTTTTTTTTTTTATAAATTATATAAGTAAGTAAATAAATAAATAAATGAATAAATAAATATATAAATGAATAAATAAATAAATAAATAAATAAATAAATAAATAAATAAATAAATAAATAAATATATAAATGAATAAATAAATAAATAAATAAATAAATAAATAAATAAATAAATAAATAAATAAATAAATAAATAAATAAATAAATAAATAAATAAATAAATAAATAAATAAATAAATAAATAAATAAATAAATAAATAAATAAATAGATAAATAAATAAATAGATAGATGGGATGGGTAAATAGATAAATAAATAAATAAATAGATGGATCGGTGGCAGAGCGGATAGCGCGCTGGGTTAGTATTCCAGTGGTCGCGAGTTCGAATCCTGCCTCGACCGATTTCGTTCACCTATAGCACAAGCATTTATTTGCTTATTTTAGGGAACGTAGGAAGATGAACGTAGGAAGACGCCAGACAAAAGTTGTTGATGTCATGGATCGAGTTGCAAAACTTAAATGGCAATGGGCAGGTCATGTTGCCAGACAGGGTACGTACAGATGGGCACCCAGAATTCTAAATTGGAGACCATAGGATATGAAAAGGGGAATAGGCCGGCCCCAGAAAAGGTGGGCCGATGATATTGTCCCTGTCGCTGGAAGCGGATGGGTTCGAAAAGCCCAGAAAAAAGACGAGTGGAAGCTATTAGAAGAGGCCTACATCCAGCAGTGGAGAGATGGCTGAGAAAGAAGAAGAAGAAGAAGGAAGATGTATACGTACTTGTTTAACAAGGACATATTCATTTTTTTATAAAAAAAGAAAAATAAATAAATAAACAAATAAATATATAAATGAATAAACAAATAAATAAATCAATAAATAAATAAATAAATAAATAAATAAATAAATAAATAAATAAATAAATAAATAAATAAATAAATAAAGAAATAAATAAATAAATAAATAAATAAATAAATAAATAAACAAATAAATAAATCAATAAATAAATAAATAAATAAATAAATAAATAAATAAATAAATAAATAAATAAATAAATAAATAAATAAATAAATAAATAAATAAATAAATAAATAAATAAATAAATAAATAAATAAATAAATAAATAAACAAATAAATAAATAAATAAATAAATAAATAAATAAATAAATAAATAAATCAATAAATAAATATAAATAAACTATTTAACGAATATCTAATGATGGAGTTAGCAGTAGGATGCGGACTACACAAACATCCTCAATAACAGGTACCTACTTATTTAGTGGTTAAAATATTATATAAATTCATATTAGTCACCACCTCGAAATAGGTCTGGTATTGTGATGTTATGTTAAATAAATGTTTTTTACATTTATTTTGTTGAATCATTATACATTTATTTAGTTAAATCAACTGGATATTTTTTTCTTGTGATTATTGATAGTTAAAAAAATAAAATAAAAAATATGTGTTCTTACTCTATTGTTCCTTTTTGTTAAAAATAGTTTGAGTTGTCTTTCGTGAGGGTGCTTTAGTGTTTTTCATTTACCTGAAACAAAAGATATACTTGATTGATTTAAATATGTTGGCAAAAAAACAAAATGAAATACATATTTGTAAAATATCTTAGTTTTTAACCACGTTGAGTATATTTATATGTCAACTAGTTTCGGAGACGTAACCGCTCCTTCGTCCGGACAAACTTATACTAAACTTAGATACTATGTACATAATGTGACCCGTGTGCCTAAATTATGTATCGGAAAGTTGATGGGCGGAGCTTACATTATTGAAAGCAGAGGTTGTCAAAGGAAAAATATTAAATAATGAGTATATGAGTATTGTTTAAATGTACTTGATTATTAATTATTTTTTGTTTTGTATTTAAGGCTTTTTTTATCTCTAATGCCTCTAAGTTATCTAATCTTAAGCCCTCTTTATTTATGTGCAAGATTTTATAGCCTGTTTGAGTATTGAAAGAATGATTTTTTTCAATCAAATGATTGGCAAACTCTGAGAAATTGTTACTTTTTAAACATCTTATATGCTCCTTAATTCTAATATCAAAATTTCTACCTGTTTTACGTATATAAAAATATTCACAAATTTCACAATTTAATCTATAGACACCCGAATTATTTAATACCGTGTCTTTATCTTTATTATTTTTTTAAAAATATCCTAGGTTATTACCAGTATAAAAGGCTGGTTTTAAATCTAACAATTTATATATACATATTTTTATTTCAAAGTTGGGGTAAAAAAACATGTGTGAAATTAAATTAAGTATACTAAATTACTCATCATAAGTGAAAAATAAGCCAAAAATATTTGTGAAGCAATTTAGGGGTGACATCTGAGCGAGAACTCCGTTCTTCGTTTAAAGGTTTCTTCGTTACTTCATATATGGCAATAGTAATAATTTGCATTGATAAGGGAGCTCGATAAGAAGGCATAATTGGTGAACGTTGCGCAAGCGCATAAAGTGATCGTGTATACTAGCCGATGACAGGTCGTAAGCCCTAGAGTTCCTGGTTCTTCTATAATATTCCAACTTCGTCTCTACTAAGATGTTAAAAAGTTTGTCAAACAAAAAAATTAAAGAACCTTTTTCCATTGATTCTATACTTAACCAATGACGTGTTTACTGGTACTTGTATATTTGTTAATCTTTTATTTACATACAAAAATTCGTGGCATCATCAATCAAATTATCCGTAATAAATCATCATCAATCAAATAATCCGTAGTAAATCATCATCAATCAAATAATCCGTAGTAAATCATCATTAATTAAATTATCTGTAGTAAATCATCGTCAATCAAATAATCCGTAATAAATAATCATCAATCAAATAATTCGTAATAAATCATCATCAATAAAATAATCCGTAGTAAATCATCATCAATCAAATAATCCGTAGTAAATCATCACCAATCAATCCGTAGTAAATCATCACCAATCAAATAATCCGTAGAAATCATCATCAATCAAATTATCCGTAGTTTGTTAATAAGTGGAAAAAGTGAGTTATTGATTTTTTAATATATTTTGAGTAATTTAATATATAGTTGAACTTCATAAAGAATTGTCATTCTAAAAATTATAAATAATCCCTGAAATTATTTAAATCGAATATTATATGATCGTCTCTATTGTCAAAAAAGGAAAAAAATTGTTTTTTTGAGATAGATTGATCTATGTAAAGAAGAAGAATGTCAAGTTCTCGGTAAGTTAATGCTAAGATGTAGGAGACAATGTTAAATCAACGAAGATAACCTTTAAAATTGTAGGAACATTAAAATGTCGTATTGTTTCAAGTAAAACATTGAATAAATATTCTTACGTACTTGTAATGTACATGATGATACTACATGGACCAAGCAATATAATGTAATTATTATTATTATTATTATTAATATAAGTTGAATATTTATTATACAAGAGATATAATCCTGCTTTAAGTTCCTAAATAAATATTGTACCTTATATATTGCCGAAGAGGCGAAAGCTCTACTTTTCCCACATAACGTACCTATGTACACATATATACATACATACAAGTGGGCGGTTCCTCTTTGGTAATTTATTACTTCGAAAAGTAGGTATTTACACACACAGACACATAATATATATATATATATATATATATATATATATATATATATATATATATATATATATATATATATATATATATATATATATATATATATATATATACACACACACACACACACACACACACACACACACAAACTCACATTCTATACTAGATCTCATAAATTGTTTTTTTTTTACGAAACACAGGCCTCAAAATAGACATATTGGGCCTTACTTACTATTTGAAATCTGTGTTTAAGCTGATACTTACCCAGTTTTTTGTGAGGCCGAAACTGACTTAGCATTGGATTAAACTTGTATTTTAAATAGTAAGTGAGGCCCCAAATCTTTATGTCAGAAATGTCGGATCTGGGGGGGGCAAGTCTGGTCCACCCGGCGAAATCAAAACCCTAGTGATTACCCATATCATGGATATAATTATTATATGGAGTTCTATAATATCTTTAGATGTCAAAAAACATCATATTCAAAACATCATATAATATGTATTCATCGAAATGTAGCAAATTTGAATTAAATAATTATCGGTTATTTTGTAAAATCACGATTTAATCACTGCCGCCATCTTGTATTTTTAGTAGTATTTACAAATCCAAAAAGCAAATCAATCGGTTCTTCGCATCAAACGAACAATTTTTTTACGCAATTTCTTATATATAAGAAAAAAACTCTGGTTGGTTGGAAGAAATTGCCATTAGGCAATAAGTCCGCCTGTGTACGCTTAAAATAGTGTCCACACGGTGATATGTCCGTTTGATGAATTTTCTATACGATCAATTGTCCTCACGGTAAATTGTCCGTACGGTCAACTTTCCCCACGGTCAATTGTCCATTCGGTAAAAAGGGCGTACGGTCAATTGTCCGGACCCGATGTTGTATCCCCCATTATAAAAATAAACAAAAAAAATTCATCTTTCATATTTGGAAAGCATGAACACAACATTAATTTTTCACACACGAATCAACCAGAAAACGTACAATAATGAATGACATGAAAAATAATATCTCTAGTGAAAATTCAAGATAGATTGTCATCAAATGGCGTGTTGAAAATTGTATTACTTACCTTTATCGATAAATATGATGATATTCTCATACTAAAGCACGATACAGAATAACAACTCTTAGTATTTTTATCAAACATCATTGATATTCACGGTAAGTCAGTAATGTCTATCGGGTGTTCCACCGAAAGAAATAATATATTTTTCTTGTGAAAAGCCAAAAAATATAGCGTGGGTAATGTTGGTACATATGTATACTCGTAGATCGTAAGTGGCAAGATCAATGACTCCCCAGAAGACACATGATAATCTGAGGGGTGATGCTCCACGGCATCCATCACAGAACTCTGGTTGTCCATCTCTCAGAATCTATGAAACACTGCTTAGTAATTTCGTCATCATCATAAACCCTACACTAATTATGGGTGGGCCATAGCTGAATCAGACAGGCTCTTCCATTCTTGCCATTCTGAATCCTTGGTTTTCCAAATTCTGATTTGAAGAATGGGTACTTCAGTTTTGACAGAGTCAATCTTTAACACGTCGTCCGAATTCGATGATTCCTATTTAATAAGCGAGTAATTACTTCTGGGGTGGTTCCATCTGAATTGAGCCAAGAGGTTTGTTGATGGGAATCATGAGAAATCATGAAACTCATTAATTTGCGAAGGATAAGAGCATTATCGTGTAGGCGAATTGTATGGAAGATATTTTGTGACATTTTTATAACATCTCAATAAAGACGAAGTTGGAATATTACAGGAGAACCAGGAATTCAAGGCACCTACATCGTCATCGGCTGGTTTACGTGATCACTTTATGCGCTAGCGCACCGTTTACCAAACAAGTCTTCTTATTGAGTTCCCTATCAATCTAATTTTTGAAAGTTCTATATATATGATCACGGTGTCCCCTACGCCAGGTAAGTATAAGGGCCTAGGTTGCGGCTCTAAGGGCCTAGGCAGTAAAGGCGGGGGTGGGCGGCCGACGCTGTTGTGCCTCGTCAATTCTGTACTTAGAGAAGAGCAGGACGAACGCCTTTGTCTCGCTCGGCAGTGACTCGTTAACTGTGGCGAATGTTGTTTGGTTCGGGCACACCGCCGGCGCAGACGTCGGGTCAGACATCCTGTGTTGACAATTGTGACGTCAAATCTGACAGGTGATGATTGCGTCGGATACCCCCGGTGTTAGCCCGCCAAGCTTTCGGACGCCAACACGAGGATCGAGGGGATCGGTTGTGCTATGGGCTTGCCCCGGCTGCCGATCTTGAGCGGTTGCCCCGCCGTTTGAGGTTGGATTCTCAGGGGCAGTGGTTGAACCCGATGGATAGTGGATACTTGTGTTGTCCGACGTTACGGCCGCGTCCGGGGGTGAACAGGACCAATGGGTTCTATAACGTCACCGGCGTGGAAGTGGTATCGAGATCTCCATAGTTCTATATATATTTTATTAATTAGAAGTTGATTGTTTGTAATCGTTGAGAAACTGATGCCAAAAGAACTGGGGGGCAAGTCTAGTCCAACCGGCGAAATCGAAACCCTCACGATTACCCATATCATTGATATAATTATCATATGGAGTTCTATGACATTTAAAGATATTATACAACTCCATATTATAATTATATCCATGATATGGGTAATCGTGAGGGTTTCGATTTCGCCGGTTGGGCCAGACTTGCCTTCCAGGTGTAAAAGAAAATATTACTACATACATACTATCACGCCATATTCCTCATAGTGTAGGCAGAGAGAAAAGAACGCCACATTTTTTTCTATCTTAACATACATTAATTTTGAAGTCGGTTTTTATATGAAAAATGATTATACTTTTCTATTTGGTATTGGGACATCCGTTATAAAATATATTATATATTTTTTTCGATATGATGTATATGGTCCCCTTCACTCCTCACTCGTTCATTACCTGAAGTTCTTCCATGGCAGTCAGAAATCAATTACAGGAAGGTTGAGGATGTGAAGGGAGGGGGCG
Organism: Molanna angustata; assembly: GCA_963576475.1. NCBI lineage: Eukaryota > Metazoa > Arthropoda > Insecta > Trichoptera > Molannidae > Molanna > Molanna angustata. Next base: position 26,354,869 of record OY754987.1, read on the forward strand.
GGGTGGGTGGGGTGGTGATATAACGGAGAAACTTTTGGCGGGAAAGTGAGATATGTGAATATTTGAATACGTATTGCTCTATCTTCAGACATAAATAAATTAAAAAATATCGACATTGATAACTTTTATCTACTTGAATTCCACGCCTTTGGGCTTATTGCCAGTAGGTAATTTCTTTCAACTAATAAGATAAGAATGAAACAACGCTAATTTTCATGATGATCTTAACAAAATTTCTGTTTTCGCAACTAAATTATAGTGACTAATATGTAAACATTTGGTTATATACAATCAAATGTTTCATGACCACAGCCAAACCGTACTGTTTTAAAGGCTAAATTAAATTTTATAATTACAAAAGATAGCTTAAATATTGGTAAATAAGTTATTTTATGTTTTGAAAATGGCCTTCACCAACCGAAACGTTTGTCCATTTTAAACAAAAAATAATGTAGAAGTTTTTGCAACCTGAACCGGGGTCTAATTTTGTTTTTTTGACCGTAAAATGTACCTACATAATTTCTAACTACTATCAATAGGTATATTAAAAACTGTTATAGACAGTTCTTAATATAGTGATAGTTGTTGATCAAGTAAGTAGTTCTTTATGTATTTGAAACCCTTCATCACCATAAATAATATGTAATCAATTATTTAATGAACTGACATAGGCAATGTCATAATTGGAGGTAGATGTTTTAAATTAAATATATTTTTTTTTTAATAAAAAAAATGAATATGTCCTTGTTAAACAAGTACATATACATCTTCCTACGTTCCCTAAACTAAGCATAAATGCTTGTCCTATAGGTGAACGAGATCGGTCGAGGCAGGATTCGAACTCGCGACCACTGGATTACTAACCCAGCGCGCTAACCGCTCTGCCATCCACCCGTCCATGTAAGATCCTTTTGAACACGCACATTTGTAATATTATAAAAATACTTTTGATATAATTAAGATAAAATATGTACCCCCAAAACTCTATTAAAACATTTATATACCCTCAAATTAAATGTGTAATTTTCTGGTTTGCATATTTATATATATGACTTTTTTTCGTTTGATTATGGTGGTATATTGTTAGGTTTATCCTTTTTTGATAAGTTTATTCTTTTTTGATAAGTTTATCCTTTTTTGATAAGTTGATTAATGTTATAAATTCTGTGGTTTTGTTTTCAAAATATATTTTTTATATCACTAGCTATATGTAGCCACGATCCAATTTTTCTGGTTCCCCTTTCTAAGGGTTACGAAGGTCAGATGGCAGTCGCTTCAATATTCTTCTTTGACCAGACTCGCCAATTCCAGAATCATGATCAAAGCGTACCCCGATATAAACGGGACTAAAGCGCTAAGGGGAGAGAAGAATTTGTTTTTTAAAAGGCGATATTAGGTATATGGCGTAAATGATAAATAAAATAAATAGATCTTAAATTCTCCATATTAACTAAAAATATTTGTGCTATAGGTGAAGGATTGGGTTCGAACTCGCCAATACTGGATTACTATGTCAGTGTGATGCCCGCTTGGCTACCGACCCATGCATTATAAAAAAATATTATTTCCAGTGTTCTGTAAATAGGACAGTCATTGTGCAAAGATATACTGTTTTTGTCATTGATTCATGGGTTTGTTTTCAATTGCCCTTAGATCACTTACAATTTTTTGTTCATAATATACTTAATACTTTTCCTGTTTTTCGTTTTTATTTATTCCGTAAATTTTGTAATATTTTCGCTCATTCCTACGCTCACCTGTAGCTGGTCACCCCACGTTGTGGGATATAGCGTGATCGTATGTGCATAATGTTAGATATTGTGTTATTTTATGTACCTACCTATTACGTACTTATTTTTTACATTGAGGCACCGCGCGGCTTAGAATAGTGCTTCTACTCTTTTATATTATCATTGTTAACGAATGTCTTTTGAGAGCCAGGTAATCGAAAATACAACATGCAAAAATAACATCTCTCATAGTTCAGCAATGAGGTTCACCACTTATTCTGAAAATAAAGTGAGATAAACCTGGTGTGTGGAAATAAATGCATATATCGTGCTTTAATTTATACTATACACACACCCGAAAACCTGTTGCGTGACACCTTTCAACTACACGTTGTTTAAAACATCAAAAACAAGACATTTTAACAACCGTAACCACATTCAATGATAACATTTGTAAAATTATTATTTTACAAATGAAACTGAGATTATGCTAGATTGAGAGATTATGCTAGATTGAGAGATTATGCTAGATTGAGAGATTATGCTAGATTGAGAGATTATGCTAAATTGAGAGATTATGCTAGATTGAGAGATTATGATAGATTGAGAGATTATGATAGATTGAGAGATTATGCTAGATTGAGAGATTATGCTATATTGAAAGATTATGCTACTACTAAATTAAGGAATGAATAGATCTCCATAATGTTGTTTAATTTTAAGATGCTTATTATGATATTGTTATTTTTACTCATTTCTACCCCATGGGGATATATGTAGTTGTCTGGTTATTTTATTATTGCAGTTTATCAACCATTATCATGCTTAGATTGTGTATTCTGAAAGTTTCATCACAATGCATCCGCGCGCGCGTGTGTGTGTGTGTGTGTGTGTGTGTGTGTGTGTGTGTGTGTGTGTGTGTGTGTGTGTGTCTGTGTGTGTGTGTGTGTGTGTGTGTGTGTGTGTGTGTGTGTGTGTGTGTATGTGTGTGTGTGTGTGTGTGTGTGTGTGTGTATTCTACCCTATCGACTAAAGACTAAAATTCATTTTTTTCAAATATTGCAAATTGTATATCTAATACGCGTAGACCCCATAAGATTTTGGTGGATATCTGAATAGTGCTTCTCATTTTTTTAACTGTCAAATATTTCATAGTGACCCCAAGCCCAAGAAACTTAAAATATGATATATTTATTTTCAAATTGCTAAAAGTCACATCACTTTTACAATTTGGTATTGAAGATGTATCAAGTTTTCATATAAAAATATTAAAATCAAAAATATTTAACAAACATGTTTCATGAATATGAATTGTTTGTGGAGTGATTAGGTAATGAGGAGTATAGCTTTGGCCACTACCTAATCGCTTTTATTAATATATGTAATTGATTTACATTAAATAAAAATTTATAAAAAAATGGGGATGTATCATGATGGCATGTTGTATGTATGTAATAAATAGTAGGTAACTACTTATAATTTTGTTATTTTTAAATTATTTGAAGAAAAAATCCAACCCGATTGTAATTTTACCTATATTAGACTCGTGTGTTTAATATGAATGAGACATTTGTTGTTATATAAATAATATGTTATGATTAAACAATCCGAATTCATTTGCGACTTTTCCCCTTTAATTTCGTTTATTTCCAAAAAAAAACGACCAATTAACTTCTAAACGCTCGTTAATTAAAAGAAAGAGAAGAAGTTGGGCTGTCTTCTCAGGAGACGTGTCTTTGGAATCCTCTTTGGCGCTAATTTAGAAGATCCTTTTTAATACTTAGACTCCTCGAGTAGGACCATAAACATAATTAAGCATTTAGCTCCATAGAAGTACCCCACATAAAATAAAACTGCTTAGCGCCACTAGGAGAGATTACAGCGTCTGGGGAAGAATAACTCTTGTACATTTATGCCACCCTAATAGTTAATAATCTTTTAGAAGCACGATGTTAACCAAATTTAGACGATGATGATCATAAAACTGATAATAACCGGTGAAATTAAGACTCAGACAACATCTATGGACAAACAGTCTGTCTCATTCGGGTTGGAGCAAACATATTTGAATTTTGAAAATATAGCAGACGTAAGAAATGATGTCATGAAAAATATTAAGATTATATTTTAAATTAAAAAGCGATATGATGGCAAGCGATAGTAAAATCCAATTTAAACGGAATGTGAGTCGAAAGTCTTCCATGGCTTAACTATCAAGCTTGAGGTTATAATAATAATAAAAATATTTTTTATTTCAGTTTGTGAACAGGTGGGTGTAATACTACACAAACTATATAATATATCAAAATAAAATGAATAACAAATCAATACACATACATACATACATACCATCATGCCATGTTCCTTACGGGGTAAGCAGAGAGAGCCGAGCCCCATACTTCTCTATTTTTGCTTCCTTTACATCGTCTCATACATTCTCGTCGATTGTTCAAACTTTTTATGTTTCCTTCTTTCAAAATATCATTCACATGGTCATGCCATCCCTTTCTGGGGCGACCTCAGCTATACACTCCATCTCTTGCACCCATGTATATTTTTTTGGTCAGTCGTTCATCGTTTATTCTTTCAATATGTCCAAATCACCTCGAGGCATTCCTTTTCATTTTACATATAATATCCTTCTTTATCTTGCATTCTCTCTTAATGTCTTCATTTTTTATTATATCATATATCGTTTTAAGAGATATGTACAGATTTTACTATTTGTGTGTACACATCAATATAGAAACAAAAAAAAAAGTAAAATCACTTCAATCATTTCATAATTAATATCCATCCTTAGTGAATTAGAGAGGCCAAATATCAGCTACTTGAACAATGGAATTGCTAGTTCCCTTCCCATGCATATAATAAATTTATATGTATATACAAGTAAACAAAAAACTATGTATATATGTATCTATCAATATATTATGACCTATTCACTTATTAAAATAAAAAGAGATAATTAAAAATAAATAAAAAATTAAAAAGAAGAAAAATAAACTTAGGTAGGTACAATAAAAATTAGTAGTAAATATTGCGGTGATAATAAAAAAAATATAAATAGGAGGTAACCGAATCAACCGAAAATTCCACTAATTGCTTCAGGCAGACATCTCCACACCGTTGATTCATATATTCAGATTGTCTATCACAACAGGACCGGGTCACTCAATTGAATATTAAACAATGTTCCGACGCGCGACGAAGTCGAACTTTTGTGACACACGCCGTATTGAAATGTCAAAATCACTTTCGACGGTTTGCTTAATACTGGTCGACTGGCCTTGGACTTTCAGCTGATTTGCTAATGAACCAAGGAGATAGGAGGAGGGGAATAGTAAATGAGACGCAGATTCGTGCGTCAAATATGCATTATTTTTTATAGGCTTCCACATAACCTCAGATATTTATAATTCTTTCAAAAATATCTCGATTGTCTTATCACCTGGCCATATAATTCTCTCACACGGAACCAAGATTAATACTGTCGATTAACTAAGATAAATTAATTCTTATTTTTTAAACTCATAATGTAGAATTTATTTTTCAGTCAGGAGTTATCAACTTTTGAATTTTTACTTTATTTTTCCATATATCACAGAAACCATAAAAGCTAGAACGCTGAAAATTGGTATGAATATAGACAAATACAAAATCTCAAACTGTTTTTTTCAAAAAAATATTTTTTTATGATAAATTTATGTGTTAAATTTTGTTTACTGCCTATATTCTGCCTATAAGTTTTTAAAAATATCGTGAAAATCCGAAACACTTCAACTAGATAGTTTAATTTTCTATAAAAAAATATTAAAATTATAGTAGTAGGTATCTTAAATTTTTTTTAACAATTTTTCGAAAAATTGAATTTAGTGACGACATTGCTTCATACGATTTTTATGGCAGTTGCCTATACATACACAATATCTAAGAAGACTTAATAGTTTGATACTTCATCTCCAAACATACATACATACATACCATCATACTGTTTTCATATTCTGGGTAAAAAAATAGGACTGACCTCCATATTATCCTATCCTGACATACATACCTACATGTTCTATATAGAAAATAAAATATCTTAAAATATTTATTAATTTGTGTTGTCTTTATAGTTTGGTACGTATTCTATTATTATGCATACTATCGCCATCGACAGTTGGATCTCATGTGTTACATGCAAATAGTCTTATAAAGTTTAATGAAACCCGAAAGATTGTTACGATGTATGTTGAGGTTAGAATCACAAAATAAATCGTAAAATATGATGCATTTAGATATTTTGAAAGTAGGTATTTCAATCATTCTTTTACTGCGATCATTGTTAGACCATTTGCGATAGAAACATACCAATTTTCAATAACAGAAACATAAAGTATGTACCTACCTAAATCAGATGAAACATAAATATATAACAACTTGTCTATTTAGACAAAATAAAATCAATACCATAATGTGTCTGGGAATGCTGTGACTCTGGTTCAAAAATGTTTTCACTTTCAAACAAAAACTAACAGAATGGCGACACTTTTAGTCTGAACGGTACATTATATATCTATGTACGTTGAAATATTGATTCTATTTATTTTGTGAAAAAGTGTTATAGGATTTTGATGATAAACCAAGAGATGATTCTTTCCAATATCTATAGAGTTTGGCCCCATTGAACAGTAACGAAAATACTTTTATTTAATTTCAGTCTGGCTCCTGAATAAGATGTCATTGACTTATAATAATCCTTGGATTTGTTTACACATATTCAATGGTCTTATTTTTTGATATTTTTTTATAAAAATATTTTATAGACACAGATTAGGGAGTCGATAAAGATAATTGACCCGCACACTTTTTATCGTGGCTATGTAGGGAACACCAGCTGTTGGACTTGGGTCCATTATACTCTTTCAAAGAAGCGTACTACGTAGCGTTGGGGAAGGTTTGCAATCTGCTCAGGGTTTTAAAAAGACCCGGGTTATAAGAAATGGAAACAAAGAATTTGGAAGATAGTTCTACAGCCGGGACGCTGTGTTAGATAAAATAATCGAAATAATCGAAAAAATCTGTGTTTTCGATTTTTGTTTCTGTGTTTTTGATGACATATGTCGTTGTTCAAACATAATCTGTCGTTAAGCCTTTAATTGGCAAATGATAAATCAATATGTAAAGGATTAAACAAATATTTTATTGATATTCCACTACCTCCCTCTCGTATTCAAAATATTCACTCTTCGCTCTACCTTTGCCGACAGTCGAGTTTTTGTCTATTAATATACCTACCTAAGGGTCTCATGGTGTGTTTTTCATTACCAAGTCAAACATCCATAACGCATGTTATAAATGTGTTTCTAGAACGTTGTCCTCAAGTATAAGAACTATCACAACATAAAGCCATTAGTTAACATATGTAAGTAAAGATTAGACAATCTAATGATTATGAATACTCAAATTAAATGTTTCCTAACAGAAATTGCCAAAAGCTATTTTTCTCGATTCAATTAGGTAAGTTATCAACGCTATTTTTTAGAATATTAGGTTTGTATGTGGTGGAAAGTTTGTGGGTAGGATTAACCTTGCCTCAATACTCTTGGTAACTGGTTCTACATTGACTCCAACATTTTCACAACGTAGATTATATGTGGCTTACACTTCACTGTTAAATTAAGCGGGATTCAAATAAATAAATACAGTAAAAAATAAAAATTATGACTTAATTAAGAAATAATTAAATAAATAAATTAATTAAAAATAAATAAAAAAAATATATTCCTATATATAAATAAATAAATATATAAATAAACTTATAAATAAATAAATAAACAAACTAATAAATAAACAAATAAATAAATGAAATAATTTATTAATAAACAATTATTAATAAATAAAGAAATGAATAAATAAATAAATACATAAAAAATTAAAAAAAATAATTAATTAAACAAGAATTAATAAATAAATAACTAAACAAAAACATAATTAATTAATTAATTCACAATTAATTAATAAATAAAATAATAGTAAGAAAATAATATATAGCGAGGACATGAACTGCGCCACATATGTTGAGCTGAAGAGGGCTGCAGAAGATAGAAAGAAGTGGAAAGCGAGATTTAGACTTCTTCTGCAAACCAATCCATAGGATTGAGACTTTTGATGATGAATATGTAGATAATTAAAACAAGCAAAATAGCATATCGCATAATCTGTTCAGAAATGAGGTATTCCACCCATTCTAAATGTTAGCTTTTTAGTTTAGATGATGCTGGTATGCGGAAACGCGTGTGTTGTGCTTCCTTTTATAAGGCAATAAACACCCGCACACCTGTCGCTGATTACTCCACACTGTGGAATATGCTGTGATGGTATGAATGATTTTTTAAAAGTATTTTTCGATTTATTTTTATAAATAGATGAAAATTACGAACAATCATAATGTAACTATGATATTGAAGCAAGTACTTACGGGGTAAAACTATATGCATAAGTTTTTTACTGTATTGACTTCTCTATAAATTTATAATAAGAATTATTTAAAAATATAGTGACTCTTTATCAGTAAATATTTCATAAAATAAAAAGTGACTCTTTGTCAGTAAATATTTCGTTAAAAATAGCGTGGCTCTTTGTCAGTAAATATTTCGTTAAAAATAGCGTGGCTCTTTGTCAGTAAATATTTCGTTAAAAATAGCGTGGCTCTTTGTCATTAAATATTTCGTTAAAAATAGCGTGGCTCTTTGTCAGTAAATATTTCGTTAAAAATAGCGTGGCCCTTTGTCAGTAAATATTTCGTTAAAAATAGCGTGGCTCTTTGTCAGTAAATATTTCGTTAAAAATAGCGTGGCTCTTTGTCAGTAAATATTTCGTTAAAAATAGCGTGGCTCTTTGTCATTAAATATTTCTTAAGAAATATAGTGGCTTTTTGTCACTTATATTTCACAAAAAGCAAATTAATTAAATTATTCATTTTAAGTATGTAACATAAGTATTTATTTTTAGTTTATGACGTCACTTACTAAAACACGACTGTAAAAATGTAATTGTAGATATACCTACCTTATATAGTTCATAATGTGGGTATAATAGGTTGAAATAAAAACCTCACTTGGTCCACATATTTCCATTAATTCTATGTACATACCTACTTATAAATTCAAAAGAACGAGAAACTCTAGAATTTTTTGGTAAACCCGAAACAAGAGAGATATTGAAATTGTTTAAGTTATGTGGGTGTCAAAATTTTTGAAATACAGTATCTAATATTATTCACCTTCCTACACATATTAACAAAGAAAATTATTTTTCAAATTTAGTTTTTAAATTTTAGGTAGGTACTTTCGTGATAGTATTTAAATTTTAATACAAAATAATATATACCTACCCTGACGTACCCCGACCAACATATAGAGGAAGATCAAAAAATACATGGATGGCGCAAAGTAGTTCCCAATTGATGAGTCAAGAATTGACATCGGAGGCGGTCCAGAACCGAAGAGTATACAGCCTGAGGACGAGGAGAGCTGACCCCAACATTCTTCACAGACAATGAGTTGGGAAGAGGCCAGGAAGAAGAAGAAAACATAATATATACCCTCACGCTTTTCCGACAATGTCGTAGGCAGAGTCAATCGAAGGTAATAAATCTCATATCTTGCACAAAATACTTCATTCAAGTTCATGTAGCTTATGTGTTGAACATGCTGGACGAATGTAATGAATGAATGAATTGATAAATTCCCTTGTTTTTGGAAGTCGGTTTTAAATAAAAAAAAAATTTAAGCTGAAGACGGCGATAAATATTGAAATCATACGTCTGCCTTTGCCTCCAGTTCTGCCGATTATTACATTACTAAGCACTCATTGACTGTTGTTATCCTTCCATCTGCATGGAAAATCTTCTTCTACTCCGTTTTTTAGACCTGGTTGGTATGTTCTTAAGAAACCATGCCTCCTGGGATGACGAAGTCCAACTATCCTTCCATCTATTGGGTGGTCTTCCGGGTAGGCGGCGGTCAGAGGAGATTTCATACACCGCTATATAATTAAGTCTATCACTGTCCATCCTGGCAAAGTGGTCCCTTTAATATTGTCTTCTGGATCTACTCCACCGAACGATATCATCTATTCCACATGTTCTTCTTATTAGAACATTCCGAACACGATCTCCGAGAGTTTTTCCAGTGATTGACCTTAAAAGCTTCAATTCCGTTGTCCTTAAGAGCCCCTTGGTTCGTACAATGTCTGTTCGCGTTTCCACAGCATACATCATGATCGGTCGCACACATGTCTTACATACATATATTGACCTTACTGTCAATACGCATGTGTTTATTTTTCCAGATCATATTTTTCAAACATCCAGATACGACAGATGCTTTATTGCAATGACTTGTTCGCGGACTTCAGTGTATAGGTCGTTATGGCTGCAAATCTCTTCTCCTAAATATTTTATTTTTATTTTTTTTTATTTTATTGATTTTAAAGAACCAACAGTTTACAATATGAATTTACAATAGGTATAATTATATTAACAGGATATAAACCTTTTAAAAGTTCTTTTAAATAGTTTAAACTAAGTACATAGATTATTTAACAATTGCAAAAATATTTTTTTTAACACAGGTTAATTAAAATATAAAAAAGATAAAAAAGAAAAGAGTTGGGAAGAGTAGGTATATTAACCATTTAGCCATCCGCATCCGCAACAACAACTTGTTCCACGGGTTTATCATCAACAGTTAGCTTACACCTTGAAGGTTGTTTGGATATAGTAATACTTTTGGTTTTACTGACTGATATAGCCATGTTTAGCCTCTGTGATACCACGTGGAATTTGTTCAAAATTCTTTGCAAATCTTTCTCAGTTTCAGCTATTATCGCCGCATCGTCTGCATAACAAATAAAATGAACAGTTTTGCTACCCATTTTATAGCCTAGTCCCAAGCCAGCCACCTCTTCAATGATTTCGTCCATTATGATATTAAACAGAAACGGGCTTAGACTGTCTCCCTGCCTTATAACATTGCTTGCTTGGATTTCACTAGACAATTCATTGTTTATCTTAATTTGTGTTTTGCAATTGGTATACAGATCTTGAACAGTCTTTACTACTGTGTTATATATTCCCCTTTTCTGTGGTATTCTTACAATAACTTTTAGCAACATCCTGTAAAACGCTTTGGTTAAATCCACAAAACATATTTAGGGGCTGTTTCACCAAACTCCGAATAAGTCTCGAATAACTATTCGGCAAATATTGCTATTCGCCGGTTAAAATGTTTTGAATAAAATTTGCGTTTCACCATCGTTGGATAAGTTCCGAATAGTAAATTGACGAATAACGATGGCAACGTCGCATTTTCATAGACAAATACATAGAAATGTACTAGTTTTCAAATTCTTCTATGGACAACCGCCAAATGCGTTTCATTTTGACGTTTAATTTTTAGGTACGTTAAGATCGAATCTTTTGAATTTAAATAACAATAAACAATATTCTATGTATTTAAATTAATACTTAATTTTACATTTGAATGACATTATTTAAATAACAAATATAATGAAGTTATGTTTTATATATCAAAGTATGTATTTACTTCATTGTATTTGTCGTAATTCGATATTTTATCAAGTCACATATCATTGATACTGTAAGCTTTGACAAGCGAAATTTTCTTTTTAAATCATCTTCATCGAATTTGACAAAGTAATATTTTCATGGCCTAATATTTTATCTATTTGTGTAGGAAACATTTCCGCATCAAAAACATCGTCTATTGCTTCGAATAAAATCATATTTAAAAGAAAATAACAATGAAACACGTGATACCGGCAATGAAATGCAACTGTCAAAGTGACAAATAAAGTTCCGAATAACTTTACTGGGTAGGTAAAGTCCCCTATAAGTTACTTGTCACTTTATCTGACGAGTAGCGCTATTCAGGAGTGGTGAAACGCAATTTTTACTTTACTTGAGACATAACCGCTGAATAGGCATAATCGAGAAATATTTGGGACCTGGTGAAACAGCCCCTAAAGCTACTTTGTTATACTCTGTTACCTTTTCTTTAATCTGTCTCAGAATGAAGATTGCATCAGTATTTGAGCGATTTCCTTGAAAACATATTCATTTATTAATTATATCATGGGCTTCCACTCCGATCTGCTGAACACTATCCATCCCTATCCATAACACATAATTTATCAGCTCGTCGTTCGAAGTAGGTACAATCAGAAAGATTATGGAATACCCTTAGTCTGGATATTGCGTCGTCTAACTCACTTAGTATTTTCAATAAAAACTAAAGAAAGAAAACTAACCCTTTTTTGGTATGATGCATTTTTTAATATTTATCTTAGTGTAATGTATTTTTCTATGTTTCATTCTTTTGTTGGTGTAGGACTCGACAAACAAGAGATTGCGGACGACAGTTGTATAAAGCGTTGTAAAGCGTTTTAAAATCTATGGATGCAAAGGTCAGGGAAAAAGTGACACGTAATTCACTGCAAAACATCGAAAGCCAACAAATTGTATTGGTTTATACAAATTTGAGTATTTTTCTACACTAAGATTGGTTTATGCACAGGTTATGTCAGCCGCAATCTTTCGCTGGGTGAAATATACATAATATGGTTTTTCATAATTTGTAATCTGGTTGGTTGCCTAGGGGCAATATTATATTATATTATGTACCTACAAAAGATGTATTAATAAAACACATTTATACAAATAGTAGTTTGCTGTAAATATGTCGAAATGTTAGATTTAATTATTTTGTAAGTCGTGAGTCAAAAAATATTTTTACATGTATTTAAAATAATTTTATCATTCTGTTAATCGGAGCGATTTTTGGAAGCATTTGGTTTAAATTGAAGAATGTAAAGCAAGAAATATGTGTATGCATGAAAAATTCAAAATCTTTCATTGTATGCCTACGTTAAGTATACCAAATAATGAAAAGAGAGAATTTAGCATATTTTATTCCAGCGATGAGCTGTGAAAATTATAATCATTTTAAATAACTCATCCATTTCGTTTCACAAAAAACCCGATTATCTAATCAAAAATAGATTTGGATTCTTATTGAGCCGAGAGTTTAAATTTTAACCGGGTCTGGATTCCGTACGCCTTTGCTTAATGGGGTAATTGAATATTCGTACCCCGAATTACGATACGTCTAGGTGCCGGCTCTCATTTGCTGATGGGGGAATATGTATATTCCGTGGGCTTCGAATATATACCTACATCATAATGTATTCCGTGGGCTTTGGATGTATATATATGTAGGTATGTTGTATGGGCTTCATTTTGTTTTATTATTATTTGTCTTGTACACTGTTCACGTACATAAATAACGGCAAATTGACTGGCTTAGCTTCCTAATGCGGCCCTAAATCTCTGCACATATATGTATTACCTATATTATTATACAGTTCCTTATCATATTATTAGACTCATCGAAAAACAAATTGGTCAACACCTTTGAGAAACATATTCTACAGGTGTTGCGGCTTGGTAATCCTTCAATTCATACCTTCCCGACATTTCCTATATTTTTGCCCTAGCAACATCCATGAATCCAAAACCTACCTAATTACCCCGTTGCGACAATAAGATCACGAACAAATCGACACCAAAAATCAACTCAGCCAATATGCAGCGACTAGCCGACTGCGACGGTAACGTTAATGACAGCCGCCAGTAGTGAAAACCGAATAAGCGCCGTACGGCCGTAACGTGTGGTTTTGAACATTAAGTTTACAGTGATATACTTGTGGGATTAACGGAGAGTGCAGTAAAACGGGGTAAGTCCTTTGTATCTTTCCTTGATTTACCAATTGCCATAGTTGTGATTTTGCTTCCCCATGTAATCAGAGTGTCAGAGCTGCATTTAATCGCTTCTAAACCGGAGATCGTTGAATTCTCCATTTTGCCGCCGAAGATCGCGCCAGGCATTAAAATCATCAATTCTTTTCTGTGTGGGCCTACACAACTGGGAAGGTCCGATGCTATAATAGTACTCGCTGGTGACGTGCGAGTTTAATCGTCACACCCGCTTAATTCTCGAGCAATATGCAAAAAGGACAAGTAAAAACAATTCAAAGTGTCGGTGGAAGAGCGGACATTCAAATATAACGTATTTGAATGTTTTCGAAATGTTTCAAAATAAAAATTACATCAGTAATCAACACTTAGGTACCTATATCAAAAAGTAAGTAAATTATGACGTTTACGTTAATTAACTAGTTGCATTTAACACATGAGATCCAACGTCGATGGCGATAGTATGCATAATTGAAGAATACCTACCAAACTTTAAACACCTAAACACAAATTATAAATGATGATCGACGAAGTTTTTATTTTGTAGAATTCCATTATAAGTTATATCTATAGTTAAAAGTAAACCACTTTTTGATTCTACATGAATTTTATTATGAGCGATAGGCCTATTTCGCCTTGTTAGGGCATTTACTAGCTTTTAAAGCATAAGCAAGTAAATGCCCTAACAAGGCGAAGGGTCAAAAAGTGGTTTACTTTTATTTATAGATATAAAAAATTATAAATATTTTAATGAAATGAGATCACTAAGAAGAGTATGTAATAGAACGATATATGATAGAATAAAAAATGAGGACATAAGGAGGGAATGCAATATGAAGAAGAGTATTATAAATAAAATGAAAGTGAATTCCTTGAGGTGGTTTGGACATATTGAAAGAATGAATGATGAACGACTGACCAAAAAAATATACATGGGTGTAAGAGATGGAGTGAATAGTAGGGGCCGCCCCAGAAAGGGATGGCATGACCATGTGAATGATATTTTGAAAGAAGGAAATATAAGAAGCTTGAATAATCGACGAGCATGTATGAGACGATGCATGGATGTAAAGGAAGCTAGGAATGTATGCAAAAATAGAGGAGTATGGCGCTCGGTTCTCTCTGCTTACCCCGTAAGGGATATGGCGTGATGGTATGTATGTATAAATATTTTAAAATATTTTGTTTTCAATACAAAACATGTAGGTATGTACCTTTGTCAGGATAGGATAGTATGGAGGTCAGTCTTTTTTCCCTACCCGGAATATGAAAACAAAAAAAAGTAAAGTTCTCTAACTTGTACCAAAGTGATGACGATCAATAAATATTTTTTTAATGTTCAATTCTATAGTTTCTCTCTAGTCCATCATTTTCACAGTATAGAAATGTATGAAATATTTTATTTTTTTTATTTTATCACATCATATTAATAATGACAATAATAAGTAGATTACTGCTACCTAACTAGGAAATCCTGTACTAGGGCTAGCAGTTAACAATTTTTCGCTAAAAGTATGCTAATGGGTCATTGATATCCGATTTATATTTAAAAATTGAATTTGTGTGGGATACCTACCCCCGTTTCAGCTCATTTTTTGTACCGATCCCTAGGCCCAAAGTCGTAGCTTATGACAGCTCTGTATCATCATCAACAGTGGCGCTACAGCCCGGTGTGGGCCTTGGCCTCCTCAAGAAATTGCCTCCATCCCGCCCTGTTGACAGCAAGTTTCCTCCAATTTGTCTGACCGATCGCTCAGTGTACCTATATTCTTTACTCTGCGGAAAGAACTTGCTAATTTTACGATTCTAATAATGAAGCAGGTATCTGTATGTATATAAATAGAGTATAATATAATGTAGGTAGTATGTATTATCTACTTCACAACGATTTCTCCCTTTAATATATTAAAATCTGGATTACACCTTCTATTATATTAATGGGTAATGAAACTCAGCATAAATGCTTGTGCTATAATATGTGAACGAAATCGGTTGTGGCAGGATTCGAACTTGCGACCATCGGATTACCAACCCAGCACGCTAACCGCTCTGCAACCACTCGTCTTAATAATAGACGAAAATCCGGTTATCAACAATAGATGAACGGGAAAAGAATAAGGATTTTTTTACAATTATGTAATACTACTGAGGCAGTAAATTTCCAAATAGGCACAATTGTACATAGTATGTCTTTTTAAAATATAGTTACTTTTTTGTTATTGTTATATATATGTTGTGTAAATAATGGAAATAAATAATTTCATTTTATTTCATTTTACTTTTTAATATTTGTAGCTGCAGTACCCCACTAGGTAAACAACCTGCGCCGGGGCTAAAGCATTTTGGAGTAATGACGCGGTTATTAGTTCATTCATGCATACCATCAAGCCATATCCCAAAATGTAGCATAACCGACGATAGGTGAGCGGGTGTGTATTACCATATAAAATGAAACACGACACGTGCGTTTATTTTATAGCGATATGAATGCTATAGGGGGTTGTTATTTAATTAAGAATATACTTAATATATCAGAAGGTTCGAGATTTTAATGTGCGTGTTCAAATTACTTAACCAATAACATACATCACTATATTATAAGATATTGCAATTTGATAGTCAGTTAATTAGTAGAAATAAAAATAGTAATTGAGTGATGAAGGGTTTCAAAATAAAAGATTACTTACGTCTATTTTCGGTTTAAATTATGTAGTTATAATATTATACTTGATAAAATTATAGATGTTCGCGATGTTTAGGTCTGTTTATTTTTATAATTATATCTAAAGTTTACACTGTGTGTCTGGTCGGCTGATGGGCGAATAGCGAACCGCGCTGCATAATCGGTTCAGGAACTGATGTCCTTCGGCCACCTTCGTTGATACGAATGAGATGCGAGACTATCCGAAGAATGACGTTTTCATTGTGGTGTAGGATAGGATCGCCACACACCATTCTTGTATCACCTAAAAAGCATAATTGGCGAATGTTGCGCGAGCGCATAAAGTAATGACATAAACCAGCCGATGATAGGTCATAGGTGGCTTTATTTCCCGACTCTCCTATAATATTCAAACTTCGTCTCTATTGAGATCTAAAAAATCGTCATAAAATAAAATAATATTAATTTTTACGTACCCCTGTGAATACTTCACAAATTCAACTTGCGTTATCAAATAAATGCCATGTTGAAATTAGCCAAATCAACTTTTGAGTATGCTATACGAATCAATTGTTAGAATCTTTGACTATTCTGAAAATCATATAATAAAAACAGGCTCTGTACGTTGCAAGACTAAGAAATTATTGGATGAATCAAAGTTAATGAAGGTGGAGGGAAAGATAATTATGATGAATTCAAAGAAAAAAAAATGTTTTACGCAGATGGTTTCCATAACAGTATTAGTATTGATTGATTCTAAGGCAGTTTTCTATTTCAAAGTTCATTACCGTCTTGGCTAAAAATAACCATGGAGGTTAATTTTAATGGTGAAAGCCAAATGCTAAATCGACGAAATAATACGGTTCTTTATGGAAATAAATTATGAGTGAATTATTTAATCTAACGTAGCTTTTTGTTTTTGAATCGAACGTTTTAAATTAATAAAAATTGTCCTAGCTTTTTGTAATTTAATCTTATATTACTATTTTGGTGTTTGGTGACTGCTGCCAACGTACCTTTTTTTTCAATTTGAATTTTCATCACCAATTATGAATTTTTATTAAGTTCCAATCAATCCAACTTTTGAAAGTTCTATTTATTTTAATCACGGAAATCTTTTAGTTTGAAAATATGCTGAAAAACCTTCTTCTTATTTTCAAACGAACAGATTTCAAAAATTAAATATACCTATAAATTTAAGTTTCAAAAATTGAATTAGCGGGGAACTCAATAAGAAAATTTAATTTGTGAATGATCCGCAAGCGCATAAAGTGATCACGTGAAACCCTGTTGGTGCCTTGAGTTCCTGATTCTCCTATATTATTCCAACTTTACCTCTTTTGATATAGGTAAAAAATTCTCACAAAAAATATCAATTCACACTCATAAAATTCTCACATTATATGCGAACGTAAAATATTCGGTTATATTTATAATTAAAAGTTTGGGAAACCGTGTGTTGCGAGGTTTATCAATGTTAAATGGGCAAAGAGATAAAACCCCGCATGCGACAATATAATAATAAATACCTACCCGCCATTTTTTTATTGTCACACAATACATTTTTATTTTTCGACCAATGTCCCCTCGGGCGGAGCCCAAGTAAACATGATTTATGGCGCCGTACATGGTGATAGCTGGGGTTGCCAGGACGCGGCTTATATTATTATTTCATTTTATTTTTACTATCAAAAAATGTGGCGACGGACGCTCTGAATGGTGACAACACTTTCGTTACATTTCACGTGAAAAAAAATATACGCCGTGTCAGTGTTTTATTTTTTGATGTAAACACCAGATTCACAACATCGCTTCACATCAAAATAATTTATCATCTACAAATCAGTACATCAGATACGTACCTAACTTCATATACTTACCTACTTGGTACATATAAAGCTATTTTTTTTGCTTATTACAAGCTGCACCCTTAGACAACGTGTCATTTAGCTCAAGGAAAGAACAAAGAAAAGATAACTTAACGTATGGAAGTGACAGTTGCCAGTCACGTGGCAACTGTCACTTCCAAACATCGAGTTATCTTTTCTTGTTTCTTTTCTTGAGCTAAATGACACATTGTCTAGGGGGGCTGGTTCGGTTTGAAATATTTGTAGATTTTTATTCAAACATACATACATACCATCACGGAATATCCCACAGTGTGGGGTAACCAGCGACAGGTGTGCGACCCTGCATAACATGAAAGGAAGAACGACATAATACGCTGCGTGTATAGGTACCCACACACCAGTCTCGTCTCACTTAAAGGCACCACATTCAATAGAATATGTGGTGAACCTCATTGCTGAATTATGTGAGATGTTATTGTTGCCCGGATCTTACGTGACATCCAAAAACGACGATTGTACAAAAGAATAGAAGCACTATTTTAAGCCGGTGCGGTGCCTCACATATTTATTGAATTAGTTATGAATCTAATTGATCTCAAAATTGTGTATAGTATAACGTCTTACAAAAATATTTATAAAAAAAATGTGCTATTTCAAATACATGAATACTTTTTAAGCCTTTGAACGTTTAGAAAGTAATAGACAAAATATAGTGGTTCAATTATGTACCCATACATATTAATTTTGCATAACACTACTTCACGTCCTATGGGGTGGTGTGGTTCAATGAACTTGAAACAAATTTGAGACTGGCAACTGGATTTGATAAACTTATCAAATATTGACTGATTTGCAAATAATATTTAATTTCATTTTGTATAGCATATTTTTTTATTAATAATTGACGAAGTTTTTATTTTGTAGAATTCCATTGTAAATTATGTCTATGATTAAAAGACAAACACTTTTTTGATTCTACATACATGAATTTAATTTGATAGGCCTATTTCGCCTTGTTAGGGCATTTGCCATATAAATGCCCTAACAAGGCGAAATAGGCCTATGAAATTAAATTCATGTAGAATTAAAAAAGTGTTTTACTTTTAATTTTAGACATTATTTTTTTGTGTTCTATGTCTCCTTAACATACGACTGAAATATGTTATTTTTCTACTGTGTATCATTATTTGATTCTGTATTTTGAATTTCAGGTAAATATATATCTAAACTACATTTGACGTTGCTAGGTTGGGAATCATCGAAATCTCCGTGGAATCCCATCTTCAAAGTGAACCTGTCAAATCACAGAGTGAAGTTAGTTCCAAGTGCTACGTATACCTACAGGATGATAATATTATTAATTAGCACCCTACTAAGTACCTACTTACCTGTTTGGAGTTATGACACCTGCTAGCTATGAGGGCTGTCATTCTGACGTTTATGTAACAGCTGAGTGGGTAATATTCTCCTCTAGATCAGTTTTTGACATTCGACATTTCCAAATCGTTTACATACACTTAAGAATTCAAATTAATTCTTACGTATGTAGTTAATAATATGTGTTGTATATAGTATTTTAACTTGTTATTGAGTGTATGTTATATTAATATTTGACATACCTGTTAGTTGTTCTAGAAACATTACAAAAACGAGTGGGTTGTGGCCAACGCTAAACTCCTCACTAACAGAATATTCATTGTTTCGACGGTTACCTTGTGGTATTCCATAATTCAATTTTATTATAATATTAAATTGCTATAACCACTTGAATTGAGTTAAACGCGACTAGTTTCGGGAGAAACTGAACTCCCATCGACAGGCGAATTATAACTAATTTATTACAAAGTTAGTTGTAATTCGCCTGTCGATGGGAGTTCAGTTTCTCCCGAAACAAGTCGCGTTAAACTCAATTCAAGTGGTTATAGCAATTTAATATCCTCACTAACAAGTCATTCTATAAAGCATTCAAATTTTGTATGGAAAATATTCACCATTTTCATGAAATGAGTTTGTTAAATTATTTTTTATTTAAATATTTTCTTATGAAAACTTTATGCAATTTTATGAAAGTGATGTGTCTTTTTACCAATTTGAAAATAAAAATTACGAATTTTATGTTTACTGAGATTGGGGTCACTTTGGAATATTTGATATTTAAAAAAATTGAGAAGCACTATTCAGATATCGTTCAAAATGTAATGAGGTCTAACCGAGTATTTGATAAACATATTTGCAAAATTTGAAAAGAATCGAATGAGTTCTTTAGTCTTTAATCGATAAAGTAAAATAAACACGCCGTACATAGCACATAGTACACAGAACACACACACACAGATACATTGTGATGAAGCTTTCCGAATACAATCACAGCATGATACTAGTTGATAATTTTCAATAAAAAAATATCCTTAAAATTGCGTAATTATAGCTCCTCATATCCCTTTGGGTTAGTGAGGAGTAAAAAATTAATTTCATTAAACACATAAGTACCTACTTAAGTGTTTCATTAGTTAAATATATCTAAAAAATAATATCAATTAAGTTGAGAAGAATGAGCTAGCATAATAATGTCAGTAAATTATATTGGATGTCAAAATGATGTCATGAGAGTCAAATTGTCATTGGCACAAGTGTATATTTGACAGTGGACAGTGTACCTATATCTATTTATATAGAGTGGTATGTAGCAGTTATTATAATACCTACATACAACATATTATAATAAGTATGTATAGTTACCTATATGTACATATTTACATAGAAACAGTCTGGTACAAGAATAGATCAAGTGACATTGCCAAATATATAAACAAACACCCACGCCACACGACCACCGCGCTACGCCACACACATTAGCTATACCAATATAATATGACATGTAATATAATATTATGTATATTCATTGACGGATCAGTAACTAGCGGAAACTGGATAAATTATAATATAAATTTCCTTTTTTACTCTCCACACTATGGAATAGTGGAGAGTCATAATTTCACAATTTTTAAGCGTATTTTTTTACATCAATTTCTCAACGGGTATCATGTAGAGAGTGCACGCTGTGAGTTTCGTCGTGATGTGTTTGTATGTATGGCGTACGGCGTAGGTACGGAAAATCCTTTTTGTGTCCTCTCTACAGCCCAAACTATAGTCCGATCGACTTCATATTAACATCATATGTGTAATTTCTTGTCTGATTTTATCTGTCCAAATTTTCAAATCGCTCTCACGGTCTGGAAAATCGAGGTATTTATATAATGTTTGAAATTTTGATGCAATAAAAATACACTTATCAAAAATGCATTCAAGGATCTTATTGCAATTGTATTGTAAATATCATAAATTAACTCTGGTAGGTTGGAAGAAATTGCCGTCTGAAATTTATATGTTCGCAAAGTTACAAATAAATACAAAAGTAAAATACTTTCATATATCGAATTATTAACTTAGTGGCATATTACATACGTATATACCTATATATAACCTTTTTTATTGCAAATAATTAGTCTGATGAGGAAACGGTTAGTTTCGAAACCGGTAGCTTAATATCAATAAAAATAATGTGGTGAATACAAATTCTGGCTTAGTATAGTGCTTTCACTCTTTTGTATAATCATCGTTTTCGAGTGTCCTGTAAAAGAGTCGGGTGATCGAAAATTCAAGAAGCAAAATAATATCTTACATAGTACAGCAATGGAATTCACCACCAATTCAGAATGTTGCTATTTTACGTCAGACGTGACTGGTGTTTGGGAACACGCGCATCTGTCGTGCTTTTATTTACAAGGTAATACAGACCCGGATACCTGTCGCTCGCTGGTTACCTCACAATGTGGGATATGCCGTGACGGTATAAAAAATGTTGTGGCTAACCATGTTTTCGAATTCAGATTAATATCTTTGGAAACATGGTACCACAAATCAAATTAAAATAAAAAATAAGGATCCCCCTTTTCTAAAGTTTCAATATAATATAGATAATTGAATTATTTTTTATTTTTTTAATTAATTAAGTTTATATAATATTTTTTTTATTAGTCCTTGCCTCATTATATCCCGTGATTAGGAAAGTACCTTACAAAAACAAAATAAAACAAAACAAAAAAAAAGTAATCAAAAAATAATAAACTCGTTAAACCGTAATTTAGATTTTTTTTTATTTGTCGAAAAACTTATTAATAAAAATGCATAAAACGGTAATAATGAATACATGTAGAATCGTTAAAGATTTTTTAAACGTTAATATTCGGGAATCAGTAGGGTTGTTAGGTAGTATAGAGACCTCCTCAAAGCCTAATCCTTTGATATGTTAAGTATCTGGATGGGTGAAATATTCCCAATTGATAGCATGATGATGCGTTTGTTGCATTTTATTTTGTTCTTTTAAATAATTTACAAATTACGCAATCCTATTCTAATTCTTTTGAAAAAGTATATAATGTTAATAATAATAATTGAGTGTTATTATTTGTAGTGCTTAATTGTTATTAATATCACTAGTAAATCGGGCAGCGCCGTAGTTAAATAAAAAATAACTGATTTTTTTAATGAAAATAATTAATTGACTAATAAAATGATTGGATATCGCCTTAATAATGTTTTTTTTTTCAAAACAGTCACATTTCATATTCAGAAATAATTAATTGATCAATTTTATCAAAATATCAAATGAACCAAGCTATTGCTGAGTTTTAACATGCATTATCATCGAGAATACACAAATTCTGAGTTTCAGATTCCTAACTGATCGGAAAGTTAGTTGATAATCGATTGCAAAATATCAGTAGGTACATACAGACCAATGAAGTAAAATAAATGTACGTAAAAAGACTGAAAATTAAACCTAGTTTCTAAAGACTACAGACCGGCATGACAGTGTAGTTGAGAAAATAAAATTGTAGTAGGTACATTATTTTGTAGAGATGAGTTTTATTTTTTGATATCGATAGACAATTTCAGTACCTACCATATCGGATCTGTGAACACAGAGGCGTCTAGAGGAAAAAAGACACCCCGTGAGTGCAATAAAATGCGGATTGGAAATTCGTTCGTGTACTTCTGAATAAAAAACGCGAAATAGAAAATGGGTGAATCGGATGCATATTAGCAAAATATACCGAGTTTTGATTTCTTGCCATGCTTTTTTTGTATTCTTCTTCATTTTATGTTAGACATTTTAACTAGATAAGCTTCGTCACTCAATCTATCAAAAAGTAAACCAGCCGATGACAGGTCGTATGCCCTGTAGGTGCCTTGATTTCCCGGTTCTCCTACAGTAAATATTCCAACTTCGTCTCTATTGAGATAATTAAAAATCTGTTAAAAAATATAGGCAATTTTTTCAAAACAACCAGATTACAGAGTGACAGAATTATGTTTGTACATCAAAAAAAAATGAAAGCTACAAAAGTACAATGAAAATATGCATAAAACCAAGATAAATAATTAAACCAAGATAAATAATAAAAAAAAAAACATCGTAGCAACAAAAAAGGGATTGGGAAGGAACAAGAAGAGGAAATCGACTTTTTAATTTATAGGTAACAATACTTTTTACTTTATAATAATACATTTGTAATTTAGATTCAAACTTTTTGATCTATAAGCTATACCTAATACTTATACCTACCACAGTGACTCTCTAAAATCCAGACGCCAAAATATTGATTGTTGAATTTTTCACAATATTTTTAAATTATCCACACTATCACGGCATATTCCACAATGTGGGGTAACCAGAAACAGGCGTGCGGGTACGCATAAATTTATAAAATGCAGCACGACACATTCACGTATTGCACACACCAATCACGTCTAACCTAAAAAGGCACTGCATTCAGAATGGGTGGTGAACCTCATTGTTGAACAGACTATGCGATATGTTATTTTGCATCTTGTATTTTCATCACCTTACAATAATATACAGGTACATTCATTAATGTACATTAAAAATACTCAATCATTATAATGCATCTTGTAACAGAAATATTTTGGATAAAAAACGTAATGTGACCAATTATTATAATTATTATAATATAATGAATATATCCTTGTAAAAACAACATATTATACATCCTCATATATTCCTTTAACTAAGCATTAATGCTTGGTGAACTAAAACGATCGTGCAGGATTCGAACGCGCGACCACTAAATTACTAACCAAGCGCGCTAATCGCTATGTCACCACCCATCTAAACATCTATTTGAACATCGAAAATGATATTATGTACATTATGAAAACCTTTTTTCACATTGTGAAATCTACTTTGGTTTGTGAATTAGCCTGATTAGCGAGTCGTTAGCTTAGAAACAGGCAGTTTCACAAAGCCAAGTACTTAAAAGTTATAAAAAAATTAATCGATATTTGTAGTAAAACTTCCTTTGTTGAAGACTGATACCTATATTTTTGATGATTTTCTGAAATCTGGATTGTTTACCAAATGAAATGTTCCGTAAGATTCGTAATTGTATCAAATAAAATATATCAAGTAATTTGGTAGATTTTGTCTATATGCGTCTGTTGTATGGTACACTTTTTTTACTCCATATCTCTCTTGATCCTAGAACCGCCCTGGAAATAGAAAAGGCTCAAGGCGCTTAGTTGGCAAAATGAAATAGCAAAAAAATTATATGTTAAATTTGCTTCGTGATACAATATAGTTAACTAGTTTTGAAAACAAATTTATCAAAAATAGATTTCGCTATTTGTAGTGGAGTTTATACTTTGGGGCACCGGCTAAGAATAGTGTTTCCACTATTTTCTATTATCATGAATGTAGTGCCTTTTTACGTGAGGCGATATTGGTAAGTGAAGATACACGCGTGTGTTGTGCTTCCTTTTATAAGGTAATACACACCCGCATACCTTTCGCTAGTTACATCACATTGTGAGATATGCCGTGATGGCATGTATATGTACCTATGCATTAAGAGGGTGACTGCTGCCAACGTACCTATTTTTTCAATTTGAATATGCATCATGAGATACTACAAAACGAATCATTTTGAAAAAAATAACCTCGTAGTTAGTTTGGATATTAATAAAGAAAAATATACTTTCACTTTTTAATTATGTTTTGTATATATTCTTGTAGGAAAGAAATAAGCATACCCCAATTTTTGACATCAAAATATCTGGGAAAATATGATGTAACGTTGCATTAACGCATCAGGTTAAGTTAATAAACCAAAAAAAAACTTTTATTTCGCAATGGCGCTGAATGGAAAAAAAATGTTTTTTTTCCATTCAGCGCCATTGCCTATATCCTCAAGTCTCAGAAATACGCCAATCGTCTAAAAAAGAAAGTCTTCGACGCTTGCGTTCTCCCGGTGCTGACATATGGCTGCGAAACTCTTGTGTTTACAAGTAGAATGCTGCATAGTCTCGCAGTAACACAGAGAGCCATGGAAAGGAGAATGCTGGGTATTTCGTTAAAAGACAGAAAAACTAACTTGTGGATAAGAGAGATAACCAAAGCAACCGACGTTGTCCAAAAGGTTGCAAACCAGAAGTGGAGCTGGGCAGGGCATATCGCCCGAACCAAGGACTCCAGATGGACTAAAAAAGTGTTGGAATGGCGACCTAGAACGGGCAAGAGAAGTGTTGGAAGGCCTCTTACCAGGTGGTCTGACGATATCAGAAGAGTAGCTGGAGACGGATGGATGCGGTCTGCCCAGGATAGGGAGCTGTGGAGGTCTCAGGGGGAGGCCTATGTATGTCCATTACTGGACGAAAGAGGGCTGACGGAGAATATTAGAATAACATATCAAAATTTACTGTATCGGTTTATACTTTTGTGTTTAAGATATAAGTAACTATGTAATATTGTATGTAATTTGTTGTGTTGTGATGTCTGGTGTCTGCACTAATATTTTTTTTGGAAAAGACAAAATACATTCATTCATACCATCACGGCATATCCCTCAATGTGGGGTAACCAGCGAAAGGTGTGCGGGTGTGCATTGCCTTATAAAAGGGAGAACAACACATCTATGTATACCCACACACCAGTCTCGTTTCACCAAAAAAGGCACTACATGCAGAATGGGTGGTGAACCTCATTGCTGAACTATGTACACTGAAAAAAATGTCAATTTGGTGTAATCTAAAAATATCATGACATAAGTATAAAATAGGTGCGGTCACCTAAAATAATGAAATAATCATTTAATATTACGCTATCATTGAAATGTGTAAGATGGAATCGAATTATTTGAGTAAATAACGAAGAATTATGATGCTCATCATCTTAAAAATTGATCACATTAAATAATAGTCCACTGTCCTATAAATTTACGTGATATTCATAAATAAGATTATAATCATAAAAAACAGTGACGAGTCACCGTATTTATAAAGATTTCACAGTTTATTATGAAGAAGTGTCACTGAAAATACGATGAAGTCCCCTAATTTAGTGTGATAAAATTATGTGAAACTTTTTAAGGTATGGAGCATTAATTTATACTACAGTCATATTATTTTATGTGAAACATACTAAATACGATTACAGAATCGTCTTATTTTCAGGTAAGCATCAATTTTTAATATTAAATCATACTATTTTGAGTAATTTTGAGTGAGCGATTACAGAATCTCATGTAAGAGGAATCATATCATTTTGTGTGCTTCCTACAAAAATATGATGACAGAGCACCACACAATATTCTCATTTGCTCATCGTTCATTCAATCAGTCATTCATTTGTTCGGCATGGTGCAGGGTGGTTGCCGACTCGGTCTCGCAGTCTCGCTACAAAACTTCAGTGACGGACAGACACAGGCCAGAATGTTGAGATTGTGTTTTATTTTTAGGAGGCGTTTACATTGTGGAAATTCATTTTAAAAAATTATTAAAATAACATGATTCTAGAGTTTTTGTGTTTACATAGTGGAAATCCATTTTAAATGAATGAATAAGTGACTTTGTGTTTTTGCGCAGTGTTTTTTGTATTAGCGACCGAACGTTTTTGCCGGGGTGACTTGGCGTTTTCGGGGTTCAAACGAGACTTTCGTAAACGATACGAAAAACGAAAGTTTCGTTTGGACCTTGAAAATGCCAAGTCGCCTTGGCGAAAACGTTCGGTCGTCAATGACGTTAAAATAAAAAATATTGTGGAAAAATACAAAATTATTTATTTATTCAATTAAAATAACAATATTACTTTGTTAACTTCCGCTTACTTATTTTTATTCCACAACTAGTTTCAAGAACTACCGTTCTCTTTTTCAGTTTAAACCCACCTGAAGAAGAGAACAGTAGTTCTTGAAAGTTGTTGTGGAATAAAAATAAATAAGTGGAAATATATATAGTTATATTGTTATTTTAATATTTTTTTATAATAGGACGTCACTGGATATATGAGGATGTCATCGAAAAATAGTAGGAACAATTAAAGGACGTCACTGTAGATAATAGAACGTCACCGAAAAATAGTAGGAAATATAATAAGACATCACAAGAGATATGAGGAAGTCATCTATAATAATAGGACGTCACTGCAGATAAGAGAACGTCACCGAAAAATAGTAGGAAATATAATTAGACGTCATAGGAGATATGATGAAAACAAACATAAATAGTAGGAAACATAATCATATCTTATATGCCGTTATCATCATAAATCGTATTATCATCTTAATTTTGATGATATCACTATGCTCCGTACTTATGGTGAATTCACCATACTTTAAGCTGAATTCACGTTATTTATGAATATCAATTTTCTCAGTGTAAGATGTTATTGTTGTCTGTTGTTTTTTCGATTACCCGGCTCTTACGGGACACTCGAAAACAATGATTTAAAAGAATGGAAGCACTATTCTAAGCCGGTGCCTCACAACTATGTAAAACCAAAATGCCAAATATTTGGCTTGGTAAATTTGTAAACTGCTAGCCCTAGAAGAGGGTTAGCTAGTTGGGCAGCAGTAATCTTCATAATAGTTTGTGATAAAGGTGTGAAAAAAAAATAATAAAATAAATAAATAATAACTATGTTTTGTTTAAATAAATTCAATACTGTTTTCAATAAATTGAATATTTATAGTTGTGATGTCACGTTCCCCTTTCTACAATATGAATTCTCCGCCATGTAGAAATTGGATGGTGTTTCTCTATCTCTCTTAAATATAATTCCTCTTTTTTCTACAGTGAGTCTACACTAAGTACCGCATCGAATTTCATTGGATATTTAATATCGCGAGAAGAATCATTTATCTTTAATGGATGGTAATAATATGGATACAGGAGATTACATCAGACAGCGTCTAGATATTCACACTCTTAAATATCTCAAATGGAGTTGAAAACAAAAGACCACACTGCTTAGGGTTTTTATCGGCCTCCGTGGCTCAGTTGGTTAGGTATCTTACTGCTGATTCAATAGTCCCGGGTTCCCTGGTGGAGACACAGTTTTCAATTGTGTTTTTAGTCTGGATCAGTGAGACTATTAAAATCGTAAGTTTCGAGAATATGGCAATTTGTTATTGGGGGTGAGTTAACGATGATTATGCTTCTGTGCGGGTAACCCTGGTTTGATCCCCAGCAGCGGAGATATTTATTAATATTCATTTCCCACACAAGTATTGTTTCTCTGGACTGGAAACAATGGTTAGTTAGGAAGTAACTTTCATATCGCCATAAACTCACCACTTGCGTAGGCTGGTGTGTGGGGATACATGATAGTGTTTCGATTCCTTTTATAAGGTGATGCACACCCGCATACATTTCTTTGGTTTCCCCACGTTGTGGGATATGCAGTGATGGTATCAATAAATAATATTAAGTTTGGCGTAGGTATACTTATTACTTATGTTGTTCTAGACAGTTAAATGATATAAAATTATTTCATAACAAACTTTATTTTATTACACCTATACACGTACACTGACAGAATATCACTCGCTAGTCAGTCGTCTCCATCATATTGGAAATTAATACTCTCATTTAAGTGACATTTTTATGATGTCCAAACATAAATATAAACAACTTATGATATGTTCTGTGCGGATTTGTATATTTTCAATTGTACCTATAATGTTTATTTTTTAAACCATGAATAAAATTTTTATTAATATACAATTTCTTTGAATTTGAATCCATGCCGATAATCAGACAGTAACATACTATTTTCAAATAAATAAATAATGACCGTAACGCGCACTGAGCGTTAACAAAACGAGGTTATGTTATGACAGACGCCAAAATCTAGCATGGACAAAATGGTAAGTATGGCAATATGACAAAAATGATTCCCGATGTATTTCAGTTCATTATTAAGGAATTTGATCATTACTGCGTTGGTATCCCCATGACCCCATTAACTATAACTTAACTTTTTTTTGTCGGTGCAACTCATATTTCATTTAAACTTGACGAAACTTTTGTTAGACCATAAACGGAGTTAAAAATATTACCTTCATTTTTTTTTTGGTGCAACCGGGCCTCACTGACTCAAGTCAACGCAGTTAAGTGAGTTAAGGTACTTAAGAGCCTGTGAGTTGTTGAATCTTTGAATGTGTCATGTAGATGGTGCGCGTTACACATCTCACTCCGCGTATTCATTTGGGTTAACTCAGTGAGCCGGCGCGGCGCAGTGAGCTGCGCTTGAATTACTAAATTGACAACACGGACCACGAACACGGGAAGCTAGCTGCGCCTGAGTAACTAGGTTGACGCAAGGAATTTTGTTGAGTTACCCATGTCTACGCAGAAGAGTTTACTTGTTAATAATGGTATTAAGGAGGAAGACTAGCTTCCTTCAAAAAATTATGTGTTACAGCAATATGTCGGAAAAATGTTAGCAGTCATTTATAAATAAAAGAGACTCTATTTCGTATGGATTTTACGTTTGACACTAACGCCATCTATTGATAATATTTTTACTAATATCGTGGAGGTATCGATATGATGACATTTCGCT
The DNA here is from genome assembly GCA_963576475.1 of Molanna angustata. Classification (NCBI taxonomy): domain Eukaryota; kingdom Metazoa; phylum Arthropoda; class Insecta; order Trichoptera; family Molannidae; genus Molanna; species Molanna angustata. The sequence goes on from OY754987.1 coordinate 26,384,858, forward strand.
GGCTATCCCACATTTTGAAAATATAGATGTGAATTACCTTATGAAAGGAAACAAGACACAAGCGTGTATCCCCCTTCCCATACACACCATGTCGCTCTAAAGTCAACGACAGCATCTCATTCAAACATATGTACTCCGATAACATTAATGGAGAAGCACTTGCACCATCAGATTGCTGCACATTTCTAGTTGTCTACTTGGACAGCAAAATCTCGTTGGACTTGCCACTCTCAAAAAATTTTAGTTATTATTTCTTTCATCTGAGACAGTCGAAAAAGTGTAGGTATCAGTCGTAGCTTACCCAAAAACAAAGCAAAAACGCTTCGAAGTAGGTATTCAAAAGCAGCTGCGAGGTTGATATAGTAGCTGACAAGATATGTCACATAACACCTTTTATTAACGAACTACATACATACATACATACCATCACGCCATGTCCCTTGCGGGGTAGGCAGAGAGAACCGAACGCCACATTTTTCTATCCTGGCACGCATCCCTCGCCTCGTCCACATTCATGCATCGTCTCATACATGTTCGTCTATTGCTCACACTTCTAACATTTCCGTCTATCAAAATTTCGTTCACATGGTCGTGCCATCCCTTTCTTGGGCGTCCCCGACCTCTCATTCCATTCCTTTCCGCTCTGTATATTTTCTTTGTCAGGCACTCCTCATTCATTCTCCCCATGTGACCAAACCATCTCAATGTGTTCACTTTCATTCTAGTAATGACATCTTTCTTCATCTTACATTCTTTCCTTATATCCTCGTTTCTTACCCGGTCATACATCGTTCTATTACAAATCCTTCTTAACGAACTACACTGGCTGAAATCTCCAGAACAAGTAGAAAATAACGTATTCTTGATGGTGTTTAAGGCTCTGAACCACTTGACTCTATACCAAATTCAAGAACTGTCTCAAAATAACATTCCATCAAAGAGACGGCTCATATTGAGATCATCTGGATTACATAGTAGGTACGTACCAACTCTTTAAAAGAATTGGACGTAGACAATCCATATTTAAATAAAATTACTGTTTTTTTTTATATTTATAATAATTTTTTAATTGTGATTTTGATTTATTTTGAATCCTATAATTGTAATTTTTACTAAACCTATATATTTCTTCATCAATATCATCAATTTATGATAAATAAATAATTAAATAAATTAATAATTTAAAAAAAAAATAATAATAGTAAAAAAAAAAAAAAAAATAAATAAATAAATAAATAAATAAATAAATAAATTAATAAATAAATAAATAAATACATAAATAAATAAATAAATATATAAATAAATAAATAAATAAGTAAATAAATAAATACATGTTTCATTCTCCCGAGACCAAGTAATTGTTTAAAAAAAAACAATCCATATTTTTCCAAACAAAAGATTATTTTCTTTCCTTGGGCTGTTCCTTCTCATCTGATTGTTCCAAACGTACCTATTGTCCGGTCAGAAGACCACAGAGAGAAAGAGGAAAATATACCCAGTCTTTTGTCATACAGACTCTGCGGCTTTGGCAAAAGATTCCATATTATCGACAGAGAATAATACCCAGCAGAAATTCTGATATCATTTCTAAATTCTGGTCTATTTTCTATGGGCTTTGTGTCTCTCTCCGCCATAGAAACCGTTCTCAATAATAAAAGATAATAAAATACGTTTGGTGGGTATCGAGGCAGCGTAGGTGAAGTCTCCTAGCACTTTGTAATCTCTTAAGTGTGGGGTTTCTATGCGATGCTTTATAATATCCTTGTGAAAAATTCCATGAATCCACTCGACAGTTTACGTGTGATAACGGAGACAATATCGTGTTTGTGAAATTTGAAAGAGATACCTATTAGATTTTTTATCAAAGATTTTACAATAATATCTAACGATATTATTAATCGTCGTATCACAGACCCATACTGAAGACACAATTATAAACATTGTCTCCGCTGGGAATCAAAATCCTGATCCAAAAGTCCCGGTAAATATCACAAGTTTCCAGAATGTGGCAACATGTTATTGGGTGCGTGTTAAATTAATATTTGACATTGTATTTATTTATTAATATTAATCTTTCTGTACATATAACTAGTACACTGGCGAGCTTGTTGCCTAATGGCAATTTCTTCCAACCAACCAGAGAAAATATTAAATACACAAAGCAGTGTGTACTATGGCAATAAGTTCAAAAAAATCACATAATAAAATAAATAAAGATAGCAGAAGAAAAGTAAAAAAAACAAAGAAGATAGCATATTATAAGAACCATTCATAGTAATGATAGGAAAACTAAAGGATAAGGAAAGGAAGAGGAGAGAAAGATGTACTTAATCAAGTGTTGTCAGATAAATATTTTTGCTTTAGCCTGTTCTTGAAGATTTTTAGTGAGATAGACGACGCGACGTTATATCAGGACTTAGACTATTCCATAGTTTAGCTAAATTTACTTCAAACGAAGAGCTAAAAAATTCAGAATAATGAAATTTTTTTAACGACATCTATCGAGAAATTGGATTTTAAACAATGAAAGCAAAAGTCCTTAAACATGAGGTTTTATTGCTTTCACACAGATGTCACCATAGAACTGCACCAGAATTGAAAGATCGCGGCTTGTTAACTTACTTGTACCATTTTAAATATAAATCGAATATGTTTATAGTTGCATATACCTACATTGGATTTTTTCCATGTCAGGAGTCAATGTTATTTAAAGACAAATTTTTAACATCTTGTAGCGGAACATCCCTGCGATGTCCGCCCATCCTTAACTTCATAGCATGGCTGCCAACACAAGCGAAACTTATAAACAATGATTCCCTCCTACTCTCTTCATTCGTAATTTCTTCAGCCGCCGTGGCTAGACGGTATCGCGGACTCTCCTCCACATTCTAATTACGTTTTAATTAAATATGTGGCGAAATATTTATAATTTGAAACATGGAACGATTACTAAGAAAAACAAAATGTTCTACCAAACGAGAGTCTATAAATAGTGGAAAACCAACGAAAACGGGCAGTGCCAATTTAGAACTCTCACACGTCAGTTGTCTCAATCTCGTGTAAATTTGTGTATATTATATATTGTAAATAAAAGCTGTAAATAATTGATATTGATTTTCACTATTCGATCTACATTAACACCTGGTATTATATTTATAGAATATTTCATAAATCACCATAATTATAACAATGGTGACCCCGGAATGTAAGTGAATTCGTATCTTCTGTTAAATTCGTTAAAAAGAATTACGCAGTTTCGTTTAGGTATGTGAATATGTATCCGACATTTTGATTTTCGTCAAGAATATTATACTGACGACTCTGGTTTTAAACAATTAATTCCAGTTGAAAAAAAAAATATATTAAATTCCTTAGAGTATATATGTTAAATTCAATAAGGATACAGAAAAGTGAAAAATAAAAAAAAAAATTGAATAATAATTGGTTTTTTGTCAAAGAAGTATTCTTTATAAAAATTGTATTATCGTGAAAAATACAATACATACCAATAAGAATATTTCGTAAATAACATAATTATTACAAATATAATAAATTAATAAATACTGTGTAAAACATTGTTATAAATAAACATAAATCAGAGTGAGTACAATTTTTGATTGCATGAATTATCAGTTGCACCCAATTGTTTGTAGTGTATCTATTATACAGAGATGAGTTTTAATTTTACCTATTGAACACGCAATAATCCTTCTTATAAATATTCCATAAAAATAATTAATCATAATAATCAATATAAATATCAAATAACCATCTCCCTATAATCTCAATGGAAAGGAAGTAGTAATAATAGGTATAGAAGAACCGAGAAATCAATGAGCCCACCAAGGGAAACAAGGACTTACGACCATAAAAAAAAACAAAACAAACGCATCCCTCATACGCATGATGAACATTTATAATCACGAACATCTGGATGTCGATATTTTTCTTTAAGGACCTAACTCATTTTCTATTGCCATCAGTTCAAGTAATAATGATTGAATTTCACTGGATGATTGAAGTATCAAGATTGAATGGAGTAAACTATGTGAGCTTGCAGGTACCTATACATTCTCTCTTACACTTATATAGACACACTCACACACATATACACATCCTTACACTCATACGTACACACATACATTCACTCATGCACTATCATTCAGATATAAATGTTTTTCATATGTAGCTTTAAGTATGTAAGCACTGCAGTCAAAATTTATTGTTAATACTGTGGAAATTTGCTATTGGTTTTAGTCTTATACTAATGCATGTATATAATAAGTGTTATTATACTGTAAATAAATAAAATAAAATGAAAATAAAATTAAAAAAAAAGCTGCTTTTTTTTCATTAACCTGAGATACGAGTTAAAAATTCTTTTATTTAAGAAATGTAGAGAACTTTTGAGCATCTTTTTTGTTAAAATATTATTAAGGTATTTTGATTATGAATAAACATTTTAGACGCTTCTGATGTGGCCGTTTTCTTTTTTGAAAATAAAATGTTTAAAGAATTTAAAAGTTTTAAAGACATAACTCTCCACTTGAACAAACCTAATGCCAGAGAGTTTAAACTAAATAAAATTATTCTTCTTCTTTAGTGAGCGAGTGAGTGAGTGAGTGAGTGAGTGAGTGAGGAGCTGTGGTGAGATTATAGGATTTACGATAATGACAGACTTAACAGATGTAAACTTTCTTTAAACATTCTCAAATTATCTTCAGAAGTTAGAAAATTGCCTTAATAACACCCTGAAATTTCGCGTCGCAAGAGAAAACCCTAAGAACAGTTTAAGTTTTTAGAGTTTCTATCAATACTTGAACTCTTTTATTAACAAAGCATCGTGGCTGTGGGACGATTTTGCCAATTCTGTGTTTCCACTTTATTTCAGCCCGGCTAATTTTTAAGTTCCGAATTAATAATTTTCATGAGCTGATTGCAAACCCTCCCCTACGCTACGTAGTGCGCTTCTTCGGAAGAGTATAATGCACCCAAATCCTAATATCCAGTGTCCCCTACATAGCCATCTAAAAAAAAACAATACTTGGTCAGAGGACGGAGAAAAACCATGTTAGTATTTTTCATTCATTCATTCATACCATCACGGTATATCCCAAAATGTGGGGTTACCAGCGACGTGTGTGTGGGTAAACATTAGCTCATAAATTATTTTTATTATGTTTGTGGTAGTGTGTTTTCCTTTTGTTTTAATTTTGTGTTTTATTGTTATTGATAGGTACGTGTCTTTTTTGGGTGTTCATATAGTCATCCGATGTTGATTTTTTTTATTATTTGTCTTTATTTTTGTTTATACTAGATGTAAGAAATTGTATTTTTTTACATCTAAATAAAATATATACAATGCAAAACAATAAAATCGAAGCACGACACATGGTTGAATCCCCAAACACGAGTATCGTCTTACATTCTAAAGTTACATCCAGAATGGGTGGTGATCCTCACTATTGTAAGATTTGACGTTTGTTTGAATTTTTGCGACGTTATTCAATAGTGATTTTCGACTAGATGGGTCGGTGACAGTTCAGGCATCGCACTGGATTAGTAGATTTGCTCTGGAGATGGGGGAAGATAGAAAACCCATGCAGTTTGTGAATGTGGGGCCGAGAGGATAGTAAAGCATATGGTGCAGGCTCAGGAAATTTAATGGTACCTACCCTCCGGGATGTCCACGAGGCGAGACCGTCGTTGGTGGACAGGCTAACAAAGCAGGAAGCAAGGCTGTAAATCTTGGACGCTGCCCATATGGGTGAACGCTGCCCTATACCGGAGCCATAGGAAAAGTAGGAAGTTCAGTGATGTAGAGATGGAACCCTACCCTATCTGCCTCGATCGATATCGTTCACGTATAGTACAAGCATTAATGATTAATGATTTGTCAAATGATTTAGGGAATGTATGAGTATGATGCACTTTTCAAAAGGACATTTATTCTTAAATAAAAACGCAAAAGAAAAGCAGAAAATCTTGTTTTAAAAAATTGTTTTTTTTTACTCCTCACTAACACAAGGTGATATAGTGGGGAGTTATGATTTCGCAATTTTTAAGGGTATTTTTTTTTTTGCAGATTATCAACTAGTATCATGCTGAGATTGTATTCTGAAAGTTTCATCACAATGTATCTGTGTGTGTGTGCTATGTGCACTGTGCTATGTGCTATGTACGGCGTGTTCATTTTACTTTATCGATTATAGACTAAAGTACTCATTCGATTCTTTTCAAATTTTGCAAATTTGTATATCTAATGCTCACTTAGATCCCATTAGATTTTGAACGATATATGAATAGTGCTTCTCAATTTTTTTAACTGTCAAATATTTCAAAGTGACCCCAAGCTCAGGAAACTTAAAATTTGAAATTTTTATTTTCAAATAGGTAAAAAGGCTCCTCACTTTCATAAAATGGCATTAAAGAAATATCAACTTTTCATAATAAAATAAAAAAATAATTAAACAAACTCATTTCATAAAATCGCTGAAAATTTTCCATACAAAATTTGAGTACGGAACATCTTTGACTAGGTATATACCAAAGACCTTATAATAATATATACTGACTAAAGGTAATATATTAACATTATTATTGTGAAATTTGCTCTGTTTATGTTAAATTATTATTTAATTTTACTCTTTTACATCATTTTTCATAATATCTTATATGAATATTAGGAAAATGTTTATTTTATCAGTTTTTTTTAGAAACCGGACGTCATAAGAGTTTATTTTCTAGAAATATACTAGTTACTAATAAATATTTTGTGTTTTTTTACATACATACTATCATGCCTTGTTCATATTGAGGTAGGCAGAGAGAACCGAGCGCCATACTTTCCTATCCTGATATACTTTTCTCGCTTCACTTAATCCAAACATTGCCTCATGCACACTCTCCTACTATCTACACTTCAGATTCCATTCATGTGATTTAAATGAGTCTTTCTCGACCGACCTCTATCTCTTATTCCGCATCTTTTAGCCATGTATAATTTTTTTGTCAACTGTTCTTCATCTGTTCTTTCTATGTGGCCGATCCACTTAAGGACATATATTATATTTTTATCTTGCATGTGGCGTCCTTTTCCAACATACATTCTGTTCTTGTGCTTACTTTTTTTATTCAATCACACATCGTCTTATTACACATTTGTCTGAGAGACCTCATTTCAACGGCAGTTATTCTACTTGGGAAACTTGATGTTTTACTATGTTGTTTTGAAAAATATATAAAAAGGACATTATTTACATTGAATTACATTCATGTATTCTCAATGTAACATAAAGAAATTAAGTTTATAAAAAAATAACAAAACAAATAATATTCATCAATTACTAATTTCCACTAGCGTCTACAATCCGCATTTACCATTCCGCATTATGTTTCCGGTTGGCTCTCTGATTGGTTGAGGTCTCGTAGTATGGAGTCAAATGAGCTGTGAAATTTTATATTAAATGCAATAAATTAAATAAAAAATGTAAATTTAACTTATAATAATTTATAATTCAATTTATAAAGCAACTCGCTCACGCGAGTCGCTATTATTATTATACACAAACTTAAACCTAACCTAATAATGCAGAAAAGAAGAGCTGGGGCTAGACGCTACTCTAATTTCCCATGTAAAGTTTGAATTTAGAACAACTTGTATAGACTTAATATTGATTTTTGAAATCATAATATTGTGTATGTTCATCATGAGTAACAAACAACTATATTTTTCCAGACCAGCCATAACATGTCATGCATAGAAAACTTTCATATTACTATATAATATAATTTATATTTCACAAAGTATGCTTTTGAAAAATTTCTTTTAGAATTATTGGTTCATTGTCTTAAAATTATGCACAAAAGCTAAAGAAATATTTCATGGTATTAGTTAAAGCAGCACTTCAGAGATCAAGTGATTTTTTTTTCCTATATTATGTTTAGTATTATATATTAAAAGTGTTCTTTGATTGACCAGACTCTTATTGAGCAGTCTCTCTCGCACCCACACATTTACAGATCTATGTCACTGTGCACTACGAGCTCAGGAGATTAGTCTGTGTATAATAAATCGTTAAATTTTAGTGACTTTAAATATATATATTTGTAAAATAGAAATAGAATAATGTTTATAAAGAAATGCTTTTACTCATAAGCAAAATTTGAATGAAAAACAGCTTTTGTTATACTGAATGAGGGCAATATAGAAATATTATTTTCAATATTTGTCTTGTTTGTAGTAAATCGTTTGTCTAATTTAATTATTATATTTAAAAAATTTCTCATACCTAATGTATGTGATTCTTATACATACCATAATGCCATGATCCTCACATGGTAGACAGAGAAAACTGAATGCCATATATCTTGACACACAATCATCGCCTCGTCAACATTCATACATCTTCTTATACATGTTTATCTGTTCTTCACGCTTCTAACCTTTTCGTCTTTCAAAATACCATTCACATGGTCATGCCATCCCTTTCTTGGGGGGCATTGATTTCTCATTTCATTCCTATGCGCATTGTATATTTTCTTCGTCAGGCATTCCTCATTCATTCTCCCCATGTGGCCAATTAATGAATGAAATGAATTCATCATTTTCATTCTATTAATGACATCTATCTTCATCTTAAATTCATTTTAGTGATCTCATTTAAACTGCATTTATTCTGCTTTCATGTGACTTCTGCCATGTCCAGGTTTCACTTGCATACATCAAGGTTGGCACTATTAAGATAGCGTTATCAATGGCAACTTTAGCATCCTTTGATATGTTGCGGTCATTCATAACTGGTCTAAGTGCTCCATTCCCTCTGTTTCTTGCCATAACTCTTCTTTCGATCTCCTTATCAATCCGTCCATTCCGGTATTCCGTTGCTTCCCATATAGACATATTCGTCTACTTGCTTGAACCATTTGTTCTCTAATTTTATTTGGTACGCTGTTCTGCTTTCACTCTTTTGAAACACCATTTGAACTTCGATTTGCTGGCATCCATTCTCAGTACGTTCTCTTTACATCCTTCATATACTATACTTACTGAATTGTCAACGTTTTGACATTTCTCATATACCTACTAAAATTCAGACAGATAAATTTAAACGAATCGGAATGGGACATATTATGAATATTTCGATTTGTGTGATAGATTTTGTATTTTAATGAATTATTGTGTTGTTTTTCTTGTTAATTGTTGTGTTGTTTAATACGAGTTTTATGTTTTATTTTTACCATATTTTTATAATGGCTAAGAGGCCGTGTATGTGAATATAAATAAATAAATTTCAGACCCTTGCTATCCTCCATAAAAGTTCTGATGCAACATTCAACGTATAGATTGAAGAGCCATGGAGATAGCATGCACCCCATTATTTATAGAGAACTATGTTGTTACTGTGTCGGTGACACAAACACGTGATATTCAGTAGTGGCCAAAAGAATGGAAACTTTTTATTTTGACTACATTTTTCAACTTACTAGGTGATTCATTTTACTTTTTCATTGAAATTTTATTGCATTCTTATTGTTTTTAATGACAAATATTTTCATTTGTTTATTTCGCAAGAAACAATAAATATTTTTTTAATTGTTTTAACTTTTTTTTACAAAATTAGTTAATCCTTTCTAATTTGTCTCATAATGAGTTGTAAGGAACATATACCTTACTATTTGATGATATGAATCATCATTATTACTCACATTTTTTTCTGGAAATTTGTTTTTTTGATGTCTGTGATCATTAGAAAGTAATTATTGAGGATATTTGAAATCCTATCTAAGCAAGAGCTATTAGTCTGTCGTTCGTCCTGTACTGTGTCATTTGTAAGTGGTTGGACTGTTTTTCAAATTCTGAGATTATTTTATTCTGAAACTTCTTCTGAAACATGCTTGGAGGCTACTGGTCACCTACAAAATGTAGTAGAGCAGTTACCCTACGAGAAGAGGGATATACATATAAACAAATTGCTGAAAAGTTGGGACACAGAGCGTCCAAGTCTGGAGTTCAAAGGTCTGCGAGAGGTTCAAAGTCTCCAAAAGTTTACACAATGCTGTAAAATCTGGCAGAAACCGGAAGACGTTATTGATAGACGACAGAAGGATAACGAAATTAGCTCTTCAAGACCGTAGATCCACTTCGAGTGATATCCAACACATCCTTGCTGAGAGTGGTATAATTGTAAGCGCTAGGACGATTCGACGACGCCTAGTCAACAATGGATTAAGGGCGAGAAGCCCAAGAAAAAAAGCTTACTTGAATAGTAAACAAAGGGAAAAAAGACTCAATTGGGCAAAAGAACACAAGAATTGGACCAAAGAAGACTGGAAGAATGTAATCTGGAGCGATGAAACAAAAATTTCTATATTTGTATCGGATGGAATAAAGTATGTTAGGAGGAGAACTGGAGAAGACTTGTTACCAGTGTGTACCACCGTCACCATGAAGCACCCTCTCAGCATAATGATATGGGGGTGCATGTCAAGAAGTGGCGTGGGTCGTCTACATATCATTGATGGGACGTTACATGAAAAAAATACAAGGAGACTATCTTGGATCCAAAGTTAAAGCCTTTTATAGCGGATCTGTTTGGAGAAAATAGAGAGACATGCATATTCCAGCAAGACAACGCACCCTGCCATACTGCTAAAAGTGTCTCAAGCTGGTTCGAAGAAAATAATATTATGGTACTTAAGTGGCCTGGTAACAGCCCAGATCTTAATTAGATAGAAAACTTGTGGGCCAGGTTGAAAATCTTTGTATCTTTATACTTTGCTGCTATTGCTTTGTGGCACATTTTAACTAATATAATTAAATAAAATCTCTTATCGAATAAGAGGGCCCTGATTGAAGCTGTAATAAAATCATGATTCAAGGTCATCAATAATGCAGATTTGGAGAAGTTGGTGGACTCAATGCCTCGAAGAATGAAGGCTGTGATAAAAAATAAAGGCTACCCAACTAAATACTAAAGTGATTTATCTTAAACACGTGAATTTTAAATTTTATTGTCATTAACAATTTTCCATAGCTGAGCACAATATTTTTTATATTTTATTCAATGTACAATAATTTTAATAAAATGTGTATTATATCTGAATATTTTATGTATAAATGATAATTCATGCATAACCCACACTATAATAAAGACAAGGCAATAATATTTTTTTAGAAATATTCATTTAGAAATCTAAGAAGGAAGATTTTCTATATAATTTAGTCGAGTAAAAAATAGTTTCCATTTTTTTGGCCACTACTGTATTATATAGGTACAAATTTTTATTTGTTAACCGTTCATCTTAAGTTCATTCTATATGGTCAAACAAAAAAAATATAAACCAAATTTTGAATTAATTGAACTAACATATTTAACAAACCAAATATTTATTTAGAAATAATTGAAATAGCCCACCTAAGTGTTGAAGAATGATAAATTACTGATTTTCAAATAATAAGTACCTGCCAATAAATCTAAAGTTTAAGTTATGGTTTAAGTATTGAATTTAGAATAAAATATGAAATTATGTGAACAAAAAACTGATTTAATAGATAAACATTATTTTTGAAAAATAGTACAATATAATAATTTATAGTACAAGTCATTGAACCAGCCATTGTATGTAGTACAAGTCATTGAACGACTGTTAGTCAAGTAAAGGTTTTTTAAACAACTGCGATCGAGCGCCATTGTTGATTGTTTTGGCAGGGTTGAAATTCATAGTATAATTAGTTGCATGTAACTAGGGAATGCAATCCCGCAGGACGATGTCAATCCAGGTATTTGCGGGACTGAACAATCTTAGTACCGCTGGATCCAGGTATTTGCGGGATCCAGCAGGGTGGACTTAGATATCTTATCAATCGTATAATAAAGACCTAATTAATACCTCGATCTACCAACCTTGTTTTTAGAGTTTTAAATTTATACCTAATCAAACACGTTCTTTGGGACATTTTAAATGGTTTATTAACATACTTACCTTTAGTTAGACATCGGTAAAGTTTGTCATAAATTGGCAAAGAATAAAATGAGACATAAATTTATATTACAAATTAAATTTAAATAATAACTTTCACACGATAAACAATATTTTTGTACAATAAGCATCATAAGTTTAAACATTATTTTGGAAATAGCTTAGTAAAAAAGTTAAAGTATTGTGTCGTCTGATAAACGGCTTCTGATATTGGACACAAGGTAGCCAGTGGCTGAAAAAGCTCGTTCAGATTCCACGCTGGTTGGCACAATAGTCATTTGCGCATTGTAAGTGAATTGAAGGTATGTGCCTTTCCACCGGACTCGAAATAATTCATTTCCTTCTTTATCAAAACCTCAATGTTGCTCATATTGCCAGATCTAGGTTGTTGGGCTGTTGATCTCGAACTCTTCATACTAATCAAAGTAAGTTTGAGTTCGTCTTGAAGTGACATTGGTGCTGCTGCTGCTGCGTATGTCTCCTGATTTGCGAGAGGAGTGTCGTCATCCTAAGGTTCATCAGCGTCAGCAGGAGCAGTGGCTTCTGCGTTGTTACCCATGTCCGTGTACTCTAGCCTTTCGACTATAGTTTTGACTGTCTTGCATATTAAACTTTTTGAAGGTAGACTAAATGTGTCATCAACATTAATAAATTGACTACTGTCTTCTTCGTACTTATATGGATCATGTAAGTATATAATAAAACCGCTGTCAAGTTAGTTCGCCGCTCTGAAATCCGTTTCCTCAACAAATCAACAAAGAGTAACATGTATGAATTACGCTTCTCTGTAATCCCGCCAGTCCAGCGGGATCCCGCAAAATTTTCGACAGAGATTAGTCCCGCAAAATGTCTGCGGGATCTCGGTATTTCGGGATCCCGTTTGGGATTGCATTCCCTACATGTAACACATTACATCCAACTGTTGATAGTATGTGTATAGTAAAAGAATACGTAAAAATCCATGTATTTTATAAATAAAAATAAATAAACGTACCAAACTATGAACCCTAGCATCTAAATTATTGAATATTTTTAAGATATTTTGTTTTTTATATAAAAAATGTATGTCAGGCAAGACTTGTGTGAAGGTCAGTAGGTACTTTTTCCTCTCTCGAATATGTAAACAGCTTGATGGTATGTATGTATGGAGATTAAGTATCAAACTACTGAGATTCCCCGTAAGAAAAGTTCAAGATGCACTGCGATAGTGTATATGTTTTTATAGAAAATTAAATTATCTAGTTGGTTTTTCTGCGTTTTTCAATATTTAAGAAAAATGGGAAATAAAGTCAGTAAAAAACACACAAATTATTATAAAAAATATACATAAATATATGTTTTTAATTTGATGCCAAAAAGAATAGTGTTTGTAATCATTTTTATTGACTCACAAACAGCGAAGTGTATAATTTTATTTTAATATTATATTTATTACGCTGCAGTTTATCAATGTTGGAGATAGTTTTTTCAAGTCAAGTTTGTTCAAAATGCAGAAAAATATCAATAAACATTAGGTTTCCGTTGATTTAATTCACGTATAAAACTTTTTTAACGCACGTGATATTTATCTTAACTAACATGTAACTTCATCATGTATTAGGGTGTTTTAATAAATCATATTATATTCAATTACTAGATTCAGTGTTTTATGTTCTCTTAATTTCTCCCAAATGTAAAACAAAATGTTTAATTTTGTTTTATAAAAGTCTGTACTTAACATCTATAAAACATATTGTCATATAAAAGGAATATAACAGGTTCATCGACAACTACATATTATGTTTTATAAAAGTTTTTGTTTTTCATTTATAAAACCAACTGTTGAATAATAGGTATATAAACGTCACACTAATAATTTTATGTCATATTGAAGTCATCCATAATACCACTATACAATCGTCTATTAAAGTTTTTTCTAAAACGTTTATAGGCCAATAAGTTGTTTAGATGTTATAATAATACCCTTTTTATGACGATATTGTCTTTTTAAAAATCTTTATACAACTGAAATGTTTTTACGACTTACAGATTTGTTAAGTTAACGTTTCGATTAAGACCATTATGTGATCCTTGTATAATTACGTTGCAAAAACGTTTATTGGACGTTGCAATTAGACTATTTAGTTAGAGGACTTAACCGTCAGATGTACAACGTCTATACGACTAACAGAGTTAGTTAATAACCACTATAAAACTCCTATACGACTAAAAGTCATAGGTATAACTCTTATTTATACGACTTGTTTGCTAGTTGGATTGTCTCTGGGGGAAACATAAAATTAAAATAGTCGCATCATTTCTATTTTCGGCCTTCGTGGCTCAGTTGGTTAGGTATCTGACTACTGATCCAAGGGTCCCAGATTCGATTCCCGGTGGAGATACAGTTTTTAATTGTGTTTTAAGTCTGGCTCTGTGAGACGATTAATACCATAAGCAGATCGTAAGTCTCCAGAATGTGGCAGCTTGTTATTGGTGCATGTTAAATAATTATTTGACATTGTACCTGTTAGTTGCCCGCGAAGCTACATAAAATAAAAAGTTATAATATAATATTATGCTGATTAATTATTTAAATGTTTTATCAAATGACAGAACGAACGCGTATAATATCTGTCAAATGACAAATGTCATCCACGGTAGACGGTGCTGCCAGGACTTAAATTTTTAGATATTATTGGAGAGTTGCACGAAAAAAATATGAATCCTTATGAAGAAGGGGTTGAACTTAACATTGTTTTTACTCCTCACTACCCCAAGGGGATTTATGAATTCGCAATTTTTAAAGTATTTTTTTATTGCAGATTATCAACTAGTATCATGCTGGGATTGCATTCTGAAAGTTTCATCACAATGTATCTGTGTGTGTGTGCTGTGTACTATAATATGCTACGTACGGCGTGTTTATTCTAGATTATCGATTATAGACTAAAGTGCTCATTCGATTATTTTCAAATTTTGCAAATTTGTATATCAAAAACTCGCATAGACCTCATTAGATTTTGAAGGATATCTGAATAGTGGTTCTCATTTTTTTTAACTGTCAAATATTTCAAAGTGACTCCCATGCTCAGGAAACTCGAAATTTGTTATTTTTATTTTCAAATTGCTAAAAGGGCACATCACTTAAATAAAATGTCATTAATAAATATCAATTTTTCATAATAATATATTTAAATAATAAAAGAATTAAACTCACTAATTTCATAAAATTGCCGAAAACTTTCTATAGAAACTTTGAATACTCTATAGTGACTTGTTAGTGAGGAGTTTAGCGTTGGCCACAACCCACTCGTTTTATTTATGTGATTGGTAGGTACAGTGTAAATATTCTAACATTAAATGTTCTACAAAATATATTTCTTTTTACAAGCACTATTGTTTCGTCACTTTTAAGATGAATCAATTCGACGGTTACTCTGTGATATAGGTACCATAATTTTAATAATAACGATGCAAATACCATACTCTTTTTCACTACTTCATGAGTTAAACCTAACACGACTAGTCCCTGCTTCTTTATACGTTATAAAACACTTGAAGATTGGAGGATTGTTCTCCCGAAACATGTTTATTTTAATGCATCCAGTGGTACCTACACCAATAAATCAACGTATTTGCACCATTAGGTATGTTTAAAGGATCACTATTTGTATAAATCTATATTATCACAGAAATAATAATAAATAGCTACATTATATAACCAAACAATTGAACAAAGTGGATTTCTCTAAAAAAAAACAAAAAAAATTAATAAATAAATAAATAAAAAAAACTAAATAAATAATTAATAAATAAATATATAATCAAATAAATAAATAAATAAATAAATAAATAAATAAATAAATAAATAAATAAATAAATAAATAAATAAATAAATAAATAAAAAAAAAATAGTAAAAACTAAATAAATAAATACCTAAATAAAAAAAAATAAAATAATAAATTAAAAAATATATACCTACATATATATGAGATAAATACTTTTTTTTAATTTTTGTATTTTTCAATAAAAAATAATGACAATCACATTTTTCCGCCAAACTACAAAGCAGTTTTTTGGCAGAGCAGATTCTCTCTTTCTCATAATAACTTAACTCATGTCAACACAAAAATGAAACAACAGAAACTAAAAGAAAAGAATACAAAAAAAAATACAAATTATGAAAAAGAATAGAAATAACAAAATTAATAATATGTATTTAATTAATTTTAAGGTTTTTTCGTTAACACAGTGGTAATTCATAATTATAAAATTGAAGGTTTTATTTTAATAATTAAATAACACAGTTTTAATCTAAAGTAATAAAGCAATCAAAATGTTAGTGTATGTGTGTGTGTGTGTGTGTGTGTGTGTGTGTGTGTGTATGTGTGTGTGTGTGTGTGTGTTTGTCTCACGCCTTCTGAAAAACCAAGAGCATCTAAAAATCTAATTTAAGTGCGAACATGTACCAGTATACCTGATGCAGTGTCACGCTAAAAAGAATGCGATAAAAATGCTGAATTTTAAAAATATTTAAATAATTATTTTTTTCATACAAAATTTTCCAAGTCATATCTGTCAAAAAAGTGTACATTTTGCACGCAAATATCTGTTAGTTTAAAAGTTAGAAGTAGGTATTTACACAAAAAAAAAAATATTTTGAAGTATAACTTAGCGTTAAAGTGAAAAACATGGTGAATATTTGGTATAATTATAATGTTTAACTTATTTTTAAAGTAAGCCTTTTGTACATAAACGCCGCCATTTTAATATCTTTTCATACAATATTTAATTTTCCCACCGAATGAATATGTTCTTGAAAATAATAAACCTTTGAAATAAATGTAATTATGAAATAATAAAATGAAACACAAGACATTACGGCAAGTTTTAAGACATATATTGTAAAAATGTGTTATTTATTAGTAAAGATATAGGCATAATAAAATTGCATAATTTGTAAATAATATTTGATTTTTCTGACAATTTTCATTTTTATGGCATCGAACAAACCAATGTAGGTACCTACATATTCAAAAAATGTATCCGAACCATTCGATATTACTTACGTGTTCGAATCGTTTCCATGGCTACAGAAAGAATGTGATATTCAAATAAAATTTGTTAGGAATCGAATTTATTTAGAAGGTTGTTGTAGGTAGGTACCTACCTAATACTATTTACTTACAAATCAACAATAATATACCTATACTGATTTCCTATAGGAAAATTATTTTATTTATTTATTTATCAACCGTTTGTCCGATTATAATGAAACTTTGGTGAATTGTCGAGCGTATGCCCAGGATGGTTTTTGGATTTAAACTTTTTTCTTATTCTTCTTCTTCTTCGTGTATTTGGTCGTTTTACCTATGAAGGGGGAGTATCCTGGGAAAAGAAGGTCCGACTGTCCCTCCATCTCTTCACAGGTCTTCTAGGACGGGTTCTGCATATAAACTTTTTTCTTCTTTTTCTTCAACGTGTACTTGGTCATCTTACCTATGAAGATGAACTATCCTGGGAGATGAAGGTCCAATTTTCCTTCCATCTCTTCGCAGGTTTCTGGATTTAAACTTTTTTCTTCTTCTTCTTCATCGTCTATTTGGTCATCTTACCTTTGAAGGTGGACTAACCTGGGAGACGAATGTCCAATTTTCCTTCCATCTCTTCGCAGGTATCTGGATTTAAACTTATTTCTTCTTCTTCTTCTTCATCGTGTATTTTTGCTCATTTTACCTATGAAGTTGGAGAATCCTGGGAGAAGAAGGTCCAACTGTCCTTCCATCTCTTCGCAGGTATCTGGGTTTAAACTTTTTTCTTCTTCTTCGTGTATTTAGTCATTTTACCTATTAAGTAGAGCATCCTGGGAAAAGAAGGTTCTTTCATCTCTTCGCGGTTCTTCCAGGATGGTTTCTGGATTTAAACTTTTCTTAACCGACTGATGGGACGGGATGTAATGAAGGGAAGGGAGGCACTAAAGGGCCTGAAGGGACGGGAGGTATAAAACTGCCTGAAGGGACGGAAGGTACTGAAGGGCCTGATGGGAAGGGACGTAATGAGGGATTAAAGGGACGGTAGGTACTGAAGGGCCTGAAGCGGCGGGTCCTGGAGTCTAATTCTTTTTCTTCTTAATTTTATGTAGACCTTTAGGGCAGTTTTTATACAAACTATTTCCTATTGTCTAAATCATCTTCTTCTTCTTTTATGTATACATTTGGGTCATTTTTTTATAAAAATTATTTCCTTTAGTCTAATTATTATTCTTCTTCATTTAAGTACGTAGACTTTTGGGAGAGTTTTAATACAAACTATTTCCAATAGTCTTATTCATTTTCTTTTATGTAGACCTTTTGGTCAGTATTTATACAAACTATTTCCAATAGTCTAAATATTATTCTTCTTCTTTTTTGTAGACCTTTGGGTGAGCTTTTATACAATCTATTTCCAATAGTCTAATTCTTCTATTAGGTATATGTATTTTTACTTATTTTATGTAGACCATTGGAATAGTTTTTTATACAAACTATTTCTTATAGTCTTATACTTATTTTTCTCTTTTTTATTTAGTCTTTTGGGTTAGTTTTAAGTCTAATAGTCTATTGTGCAGAAAATTATTCAAAATATATTATTTTGAATAATTTTCAACACCTAATATTTAAAGAATGGGGGTTGTGGCCATTACTGAACTCTTCACAACATTTATATTCAAATTAAAAACTATTTACTATAGTTCAAGTCTTCTTCTTCTTCGTTAATGAAGACTTTCAGTCAAATTGAGCAAAAATATAATGCACACTTGATGAAAAAATATAAAAACGAATGGGATGTGACCAATACTAGATCTTTTCAGTACCTACGTTTGTTTAATCAAATTTTAACCACATCCCAACATCCAAAATTACTAAATTTTCAATAGGTACACATTACAATTTGTTTTCGATGATAATATTTAAAAATGGGGGTTGTGGCCAAACCAATCTCTTTACAACGTTGATAAACAGTCATATTTAAAACCAATACGCATAGTCCATGCGAGCAGAAATTGTATAAATATTATACTTCATTCACACTTTATACCAATATATAAAAAAGAATGGGTTGTGGCCATCACTTGAACATTTTACAATACTTAAACTCAATCAAATTTCAAACCACTTTTCATAGTCTGATATTGCAAAATAATTGGGTGACAATATTATAAAAACGACTGCTTTTTCTTTCACAATTTTACATTCTTGGCCAACGGCGGGACATAAAAGCTAGTTATTAAAATAAAACCTTCCATTTTATAATATGAACTATAAATATTTTTTTGAATATTTCAGTTTGGATTCCAGGGTTGATTTGAGAAAATCATTTATCTAAAATCTATATCTGAAATAAAATATGTCATAATAAATATGACTTTAGTGGATTTATACATTGAATAAAAAGAAATTGTTAGGAAATATAAAAATTCCTAGTCAGATACCTACATAGTATATTTGAGAGCATCATTTACTCTAATATTATTATGTTGTTATATTTGAGAGAAGAGAAAAGTGGATTCCCAACTTGAATACTTCTTCAAACTTCGTGTTGTGTTCTTTATTTAAAAACTTTTTCTATGACTTTACGCTTTTTTTCATCCTCTCTCTCTCTCCTCTTTCAATTCCTCTAAATTGAGGAAATAAATATAATGTTTCCCATTTAATGAACACAGTTTACGACATATTTTGATAAAAGTATCTACTTAAAAAATATATTTGACATTTATTTCACTTTGGAATGTTTTGATCCCGATATATATTATAATATCAACCTCCCGCAATAGTCCAAGAACTAGCGGAAGCCAGATTAAGTCATACATATGTATGTAGTATTGGAGATACATTATTGGTACCTGGATGTTTACAATGTTGCCTTTTTTTATACTTTTCCAATTATAGTCTCACCCACATAATATGGCAACATTGCATAATTACTGTAACTCCACCCACATATTAGGCAACATTGTATAATTACTGTAACTTCACCCACATAGTAGGCAACATTGTATAATTACTGTAACTTCACCCACATATTAGGCAACATTGTATAATTACTGTAACTTCACCCACATATTAGGCAACATTGTATAATTACTGTAACTTCACCCACATATTAGGCAACATTGTATAATTACTGTAACTTCACCCACATATTAGGCAACATTGTATAATTACTGTAACTTCACCCACATATTAGGCAACATTGTATAATTACTGTAACTCCACCCACATATTAGGCAACTTTGTATAATAACTGTAACTCAGCCCCTCATATTATATTCATTTTGTCAGTGCCAACATATTCTAATTTGTCTATGTTTCATAATTTAATTGTACTATGTTGCACTATTGTATTGTTGTTATTTTTGTATGTTCATGTGTATTTAAATAAATAAATAAATATAAATTGGGCAAAGTTGTATAATTACTGTAACTCCACCCACATATTAGGCAATATTGTGAAATTGTAGCAACGTTGTAAATGTGAAAAATGAATTTTGTTTAGTTTCTTTTAGACCTTTACAATGCCAAGCAACCTTAGCTAAAACGTTCGGTCTTTTTAATAAAAAAAATAATATTATCTGAAATAAACAGGTTGCACACATGAGCGTGCCTAGAACCTTTGAATTACGCAAACCCTTAAATAAAATTCGAAAATGTCGACATTTCGTGATATTATGTTCCATGAAAACTATTTTCTAAATCACATGCCGATATAATATTTACGTTTGTGGCTCAATGAAGCATCGCATCTACACACGGTTCAATTTTATATATTTATTTATTCATTTTCTTTGGGAAGCTACATCTTCTTTCTTTGTGAGTTTTTTTTCGGCCACATTTTCCCTCTCTCCGAGGTAAAATCGAGCCAGTTTCTCTATGGAGTTTGATCAGTTTGTTAACTGCACTTTTTGAAATGCCACACTCTTCTACAAACTACTTTTGAGTCTTTTCAGTATGTATAGACAGTATATTTACCTAACTTTTAACTTTTTTTTTTTTTAGTTCTAACTTTTTGAACTAACTTTTATTGAAATATCCATTGCTCATGTTTACCTAAATTGTCTCTAAAAACTAAAGAGAAAAAATCTCAGACGTAACGCCAAATATTAGAAACAATCAAAAATTGGTAAAATACTTCTTCAACAAATTGCCTGCGAGCATGATTGAGGTTATCTGACTACTAACTAAGACTAAAGTGACGTTAAACGTGAAGCATATGTGGACAAGTGTGTATGTACAGCTCATTTACAGTTTAATGATACAATACTATTTTTACAGTATTAGACCAAAAAAAGGCATTCCATCAACATAATATATACACACACACTCATACACATCATCACACACATACATACATATATACATACAAACACATTCATACACAAATATATCCAACAACTAGGGAAGGGAAGAGAAAGGAGAGAAGAGAGACTAGGAGAACAGGATAGAGGGATATATTGTAGTATGGACGCAGTAAAATAGTCAAAAAATATCAGGTCTTGAGTTATCTTAAAAATATTATTTTTTAAGCCAAGGTTTTCGTCTTCTATAGCAATTTCGCTACTGGGTGCACATCACTAATTTCGTCGATTGTGCTTTTGCTGTGGCAGGATCAAATGCATGTAAAATCTCCCATACACCCTCAGACAAACATCAGAGGGGAAAGGGGTGGAGGGGACAATGATATGATATTGAGACAAATTTAAGTGTTATATGAAAGGAATTGATTCCTCAGATTTCTTTTGAAAGTGGGAAATGTAAATAAAATTCGAAGTCTGTTGTGAAGGGATGTGATTCTATTGATGTGATTATTTGTATAATTTTTTTTATGAAAATGTTTAAAAGTTTTTATTAATTTTATTATTCTTGCTACTAATTAATGCATTCTTGCTACATGTGTGGTTGACAGTTAGAAATTGCCAACGGGCAATTATTTAATAATTATCTATATAACTATTTTTCGCTTCATATTTTCATTATTATTATTTGTAGGTATGTATCTGAGTATCTAGTTACTTCTCTGATCTTGTTCATCTGCAACAGTGCAGCATGTTTGTTTGGTCCACGAAAATGCCATCTGATATTATTTTAAATAAGATCTTCTTACGGTTGTCAATTATGAGAATAAGGAATTTTTAAAAAGTTTTATTGACTCCCGACAGGGAAAAAAATTAAATATTCGCGTATAATATGGAACTTTTAAAAAAACATTCGATTTACATATACATTGGTTCAAGTAGGGAAACAATCCAAAAATGAAATAATATTTTTGGCACAGTTCGGGGATGACATCTGTGCGAGAACTTCGTCACCTCATTTATAAGGACTATTGCTTTCATTGTTTACAAAAAAACAACTTCTAAATAGATGGCGTTACAAAAAGGCTTCATCGTTTCTGCATGGATGGCGATAGAAAAAAATAGCTTATTTTTATACGATCTGGTTCTCATTTTTAAATTTTATAGAATTTTCAAAATTGTAAGTATTCATAATGTAACTCAATAACAAGGCATAATTGATGAACGTTGCACAAGCGCATAAAGTGTTCACGTAAGCCAGCCGATAACAGATCGTAAGTCGTATAGGTGCCTTGAGTTCCTGAATCTTAGGCACCGGCTTAGAATAGTGCTTCCACTCTTTTCTATTATTGTTTTCGAGTGTCCCGTAAGAGCCGGGTAATCGAAAATACATCAGGCAACAATAACATCTGACATAGTTCAGCAATGAGGTTCACCACCCATTCTGAATGTAGTGCCTTTTTAGGTGAGACGAGACTGGTGTGTGGGCATACACAGATTTGTTGTGCTCCTTTTATAAGGCAATGCACACCCCCACACCTTTCGCTGGTTACCCCACATTGTGGGATATGCCGTGATGGTATGAATGAATGAATGAATGAGTTCCTGGATCTTCTATAATATCCCAACTTCGTCTCTATTGAGAACTCAAAAATTTGTCAAAAGAATTAGTATTATGTTTTTAGGCTATGATTTAAAGATAAAGTGGTATATTTCACTTTATATTTATATTTAAAAATCTAATATGCTAAAAGTTTTAAAAAATCATCATCATATCTAGATGAAAGTTGAACATTAAGTTTCCATTAAAATGTAATAAATTATTAATGGAAAAAATGTGATTCATTTTGTATATTACACTTATTCGTAATAGGTACTTATACTAAAATATTAACAGATAAATAATATATAATCATATACCTACATACATATTACATATACCTACCTGGCATACTACATTTCGGTTAGATTTCTGAGATCTTACACAGCTACTGAGAATTGCGACTTGAGGGTTTCGACCCCTACGTAAGAGATTGCTAGACCTGAGAGCGTTCAAAAGTTTTTTGAAGACTGTACACCTGTCGCTGGTAACCTCTTGTTGTGGGATTTTCTGCGATAGTATGAGTTGATAGTATCAGAAATAATTTAAACTGGATCAATTTTCCCTTATTTCTTGATTGTAAGAAAGATTAATATTCATTCATTCATTCGCAAAATCTTGGTGGTCTAGCATCCAAAAGGAACTTCAGGGGGACAGCATCGATACCTTGACGACCCAAGACAGAGTGTCCTGGCGAATACGTACCAGGAGAGCCGAACCCGACTAAGACGGGAAAAGGGCAAAGAAAAAGAAGAATTCGCAACATCCAGTTTTTTTTTTAATATATTTATTTCCATAATATAGTACAATAAAATCAAAATAACAAAAAAAAATATTTAAATGGAATTTATTACCTAACTAGGCAAAGCCTGTTCTGAGGTAATACTAACGATGATTATGGAATACATTTTTGCTTCATAATTTTTTTATAGTATTAAATGAAGTATTAAATAAAAGTACATCCCCAGAAATTTTCGGTTTTAGATGGGTCGGTGGCAGAGTGGTTAGCGCGCTGGGTTAGTAATCCAGTGGTCGCGAGTTCGAACCCTGCCTCTACCGATTTCGTTCACCTATAGCACAAGCATTTTTTTGCTTATTTTAGGGAACGTAGGAAGATGTATATGTACTTGTTTAACAAGCACATATTAATTAAAAAAAAAATTATATCCCCACAATATGGGGTAACTAGCGACAGGTGTGCGAGTGTGCATTATCTTATAAAAGGAAGTACGAAACACGCGTACATACCCACACACCAATCTCGTCTTACCTACACTACACTCAGAATGGATGGTGAACTATTAAGTAGTATTTTCGATTACCCGGCTCTTGCGGGACACTCTAAAACTATGATAATATAAAAGAGTGGAATCACTATTCCACGCCGGTGCGTCACAGCCAAAAAATATTATTTATGAGAGGAAATTAAATTAAGTGTAGGTAGGTTTGTCAGGTGGGTGAGGTAGGTCGGTATGTAGGTAGATATTAGGTAGGTGCCTACTGCCTACCTAACATCTACCAGTGGGAGACCATTTCAAGTGTTGGCTAAACATTCATTATAAATTCACCTAACCAAATTGGCTAATATTATTATTATTATAGCCTTTCAAGTCGTGGGGTACGGTATGAGTGGTTAGGTTAGGAGGGAATATCTCGTGGGTTAGAGGGGGATAAGGAACCGCGATTTGACGTGGGGGGGGACAGGAAAATGTATTTTAAAAGAAAATTCATAATCAAAAGAAAATAATAACATAAATGGAAAGGCATGCGGAAAGTGAGGTTTATATCATTTACGAAATTGAAAGAGACATTTATTTACTAAAAAAAAAGATAAAATAAAAAACATTTTAAATACTATGCCATCAATAATAATAATAATTTATGTAGCGCCGTTTAATGATTCGATATCATTTCAAGGGCGCTGACAATTTAGTTATGTACCGCTCAACAAAACAAAGCTGTTTTCAGTGCTGTAGCGAAAGTGCTCTTGCTTTGAGCACTGCAAACATATGGATGCAGTGCATTATACTTAATTGGACCGCTCATACCAAAGTATCGATCATAGTAAGCCGCTTTATTAACTCTGTCCAACTCCCCAAAGGAGTTGGACACATCAAACTACATAATTGCCTACCAACCACACTAAAATTGCTACCACAAAACACATAATCACAAAAACACAAAAAAACTATTACATATACATACATCCTCATACATTCCCTAAACTATGCATTAATGCTTGTGTTATTGGTGAACGAAATAAAATCTTATTATTTTATTGACCGACTTCCAAAAACGTAGAAGTGTTCAATTTGACGTGAAGTTTCTTTACTCCTCACTACACCAAGGAGATATAATGGGGAGTTGTGTATTCGCAATTTTTAAGGTTATAAAGAAAAAAAAATCTCTGATTCAAAATCATCAAGTTCGGGGATTTTAGATGTACATCTGAAGCAAGGTTTCTGCCCATGAGTGAACTTGTTCGTGAACACTCAATTGTGTGCTGCACTGTGAGCGTACAGAAGTTACACACAGCTATGCCGGTGGTAACAGAGGCTAAAGGCATTGACAACTTTGTACCTATGTGCACTGCTGGAGTTCAGCACAAAATGTATGTTTTGGGGTAAATATTTATTTATTTAATTAATGAAGAAAGGATTATATTACAGAATGTTGCGTGTTCAAAAGGATTTTATTTAAAACATATACCTCCAAGTATGATATTTATTATGTCAGTCAATTAAATAATTGATAATATATAATTTTATTGTAATGAAGGGTTTCAATCAAAGAACTACTTACATTAATTACTTTTCAATCAAAGAACTACAAAAATTCAAAATACAATATAAAAAATAACTTGATAAATTTTTGATGTCGTGGGTCGGAACTAATGGATAAAAATTAAACGCGATTCTAATCTATTCAACGATCAACACACGAATAATTTGTAGGTACATTGTCTTGAATCAACATCGGTGCTCTGTGATTCATCTATCTTCGTAAATCTTCGGAAGCATTCGAGAATCTCTGATAATATATATGTTGCAGCTCCAGCAGTACTGCTACATAGCTCCCCTTCGAGTCTGCAAGACGATACCCTACAAAAAATGTGCTGCACACCATTTTGGTGGAATCGTACCTATTTATGTAAAAAGTGCATAAAGGATTATCGGTACGTCAGCTTCCTTTTATAAGGTAAAGCACCCCTGCACACCTTTCGCTGGTTTCCCCACACTGTGGGATATGTCGTGATGATATGAATGAATTAGGTAAACGTAGGTAGGACCTTTTGATTTTTGAGATGAAAATAATTTATTATAGCACCTTGTGGCTTGGAAGTTGGGTAAGATACTTTACCGAAGGAATAATGCCGACATAACAAAGAATGTTTAATTTATTTAGGCAAGCAGCACTTTTGGGGAATTATGAACAATTCAAATTATTATGTACTTACATACATAATATGTATCTGTATAATCTAGAAACACGCTCGATATGCGAGACGGGGATGAAAAGGGTTGCCTGGAGGGATTGTTGAAGAGGTGACTATTGAGAATTAAAGTAATAAACGATTATTATACAATTATAATTTCTACACGCTTTCGCTGTTTAGGTATGTACTTTGTGTAAAGCGATCCACTGATTATAAAAATAATACGAATATAAAAAAAAAACTAATAAATTTTAAAATTATTTTAAAAAGTTGAAGGTTGATATTTAGTTCATTGCCGGCAACCCGATGTTTATTATAGAAAAATACATAAATGACATTCAAATTGTTCGTCCCCGTCTCACTAAAATAACCTGTTCTAAGACCAGTGCTAACCAAGACAATTCTGGTCTAGAAAATTATCATGTCTTGAAAATTATCTGTTATTGAAATAATTATAATAAAAAATACAAAACAAAGTGTTTAACTTGTATTCATTTACATACATACATACCATCACGCCATGCCTCTAACAGGGTAGGCAGAAAAAACCGAAGGCCACATTTTTCTATCTTGACACACATTCATCGCTTCGTCAACATTCATGGCTCGTCTGTTGAAAATGCTTCTTACATTTCCGTCTTTCAGAAAATTTAAACGGTCGAGACATCCTTTATTGGGCGCCCACGACCTAGATTTCATTGATATATGTATGTAAGTGTATAATAATGTTCCACCAAATTATTTTGCTAAGATTTTTGAATTGGTTTCAAAAATGATGATCTAGCCAAGAATTTGGGTTATTTTGCTGCCTGAAACTCAGAAGACAGGCAGTAGTTACAATTGGAATCAGGTCACAGACCATAGAAGGTGTAATTACATACATTAATTTAAAGCACATGTAGCAAGAAAGGCAGAGCTAGATGCAAGAGCAAAGTGAGCTTGTAGCTGTAGCTCAAAGCAAAATAATTATCTCACTTTTATAGTGAAAATTATATTTCACTTTGAATATCTTCTCGTGTGACAGCGCTTGTGAAGAAGTGCTTTGCACTAGAAAAGTTGACCTCAAAACTATGAGACTTAAAATAAAAAAAAATATTAATTTTATATCTTGAATTTCCTTGAAAAATCGAGAATAAAGATTTTGCAATCGAAGTTCTGGTTAAATAGTCAAAACTTTTTTCCAAATTCGGAAAAGTGATCTGTTAGCTTTTTGCCAAATGTGTCAGGTAACGAGTATTGAATAACTTTTGTATTATTTTTAAATAATTTTGTTTTAAACCCTTTCTTTACCGATGATTGAAATAGGAATCATTAATATATTTTACGTATATCTCAATGAAAGTTATTATCATCTGTGTTATTTCTCTTATAAATTATTATTAATCACAATATTTATGCGCTTACAATACTGAGAATGACGGAAACTTCTGTACTCGGTTATTGTACAGTTGAAAACTCGGTTATTGCGAAATGTGCTTTTCTAGCTAAACACGGTAATTCAAAATTTAATATAAGTTACTTTTTTTTTGTTAAAGCATGCTATATTTTTTCTTAATTAGGTAATTATGTTTCCTTCAATCTATAATTATAATTAAAAACGAAATGTATTTATTTCACTAAAAGTAAATAGTTTTGTATATGAATGACGACAATTGGAAACATTAAAATTTCCAAAAATAGGAAAAAGAAATTATGTAAATTATCAAAATCTCTTTACAATAACATGTTTTGCCCATTTTTATGAATCATATTTATTTTCATAATGCTTTCATAATTGGGTGGAAGAAAGGGTTAAAACCTCTATTTTATCTGTTGAACGTTCGACACTATCCATCCCTGCGTATAACACAGAATTTTTCAGCCCAACAAAGAGCAGTGGAGTAAATAATGATGTCTGACCTTTTATTGGAAATTGTTGAATGATATTTTTAAAAATAACCTCTTTGTGAATGCATATTGTCTTCATAAATAATGTCAACTGACATAAAAGATACCACAGAAACAAATAGAAATAATCATATCACAGATAAAATAGAAGTCAACAGATACTATAACTATCAGAGAGTTTTTCACACGACAATTTTACCGAGCGTTTGGCGCGTACACTCGATGTTCAATCTGAACGCCACAGAGTGTCTTTCGAGCGTCTGTTTTCGGTCATTAGAGCGTTACCAAGTGCACTCAGCGTTCATTATGAACGCAGCCTAGGAATTCTTTGGTACCTATCTAATACGGTTTCAAAAATAATATGCGAGTAGGTAGGTATATTGTATATGGGACAAGTTCCATCACGGAATACCGACACATCAATCCAAAATATTTTGTAAACACTGAAATATACAGCGAGAATGTACCTATGTACATTTATTATAAAAAAGACACAATATTTCATGTAGGTACCAAGTGTATTTAGTTCAGCGAATGACCACCAGGCGTGGAATATGAAGGCACATTACACAGAAACATATCGCCGTTATGAGAAAATGTATGGGCAATATAATGACACTGCATTTTACGTAAAATAGCAAGTTAAATAGTGGGGAATACCAATTTGATTCAATTAAATATGTAATTCAGTGGTTGCGAGTTCGGATTCTGCCACGACCGATTTCGTGCACTGTGAATGGTTTTTTCGCTTAAATATTCAATTTAAACTCAAGAAGTCTTGTTTAGTATCCCGAATTAACATTATAGCGCCGTTTACTGACAACAGTGGTCACCTCAAGGGCGCTTTCAGTTTGCGAGAATAAAATAAATTAAATTGAGTACTTATGACTTTAAATGTTTTTATTTTCTTTTCATTTTCGAATAAAATAAAGTATGTTTATTTGTTCAATTTACATTATTCCTTTTCATTATATTACTTATTTCGTTTTTTTTAAATGAACAAATGTTTCCAACATACCTACACGCGGAATACGGGAAAATGAGTTTCTCAAGAAAAAATATTACGTTTTCATCAAATTAATCCAAGTAGGTAAAAAGATGAAAAAAATAGCAGGTTTTTTCTCTCCTAAATTTCGAATTAAGAAATGTCGAGAGAGAGAGAGAGAGAGAGAGAGAGAGAGAGAGAGAGAGAGAAAGATAGAGAGTAAGAAAGAGTATTCAAGTTAGGTTAATTTCGTCGAATAATAAAGACGCTGAAAGATTTTCTCGGAATTTTCTATACCTAATAAGACTTTTTTAATCTAACCGCACACAGAATACTAAAAGTCGTAAATAAACGTTTTGTACCTACCTATTAAAAAAAAATTTTTTAAATAGGTAGGTACAATCCGTTAACTTCTAATTTCAAATTGCTCCTTAAATCCTTTTATTGCTCTAATTTTTTTTAATAATGAATTTTATAAAAATAAATAATAAATACATTCATATAGATTCTCGAAGTTTAAAAAATGCTTTTGTTATAGACGAGCAAAAGCGGTTTAGGTAGGAATAAAAAAATACCTTTTTTTAATGACGCAATAATAACAGTTAAGTACTACAAACGATAACACTCAATTATTATAATTATGAACCATTACGCACTTCCTCGAAAGAATTCGCATACCAATGCGTATTTTAAAGTCGAAACAATATGCACCAAACGCACCGATTCAGATATGTACTTGACATATAAATAGATTCCGCTGTGATGCGGTTCCTATACTGCTAGTCATTATTATTATTTTTTTATATGTAATTATATTTTTAATACATATTGTATTCATAAAATTATTTGTGAGTATCAAAAATACAATATTTTTCACAAAATAAGTATGGTTGGTTGGAAAAAAATTAATATTATTAATCCAATATTTTTTTTAATAAATTGAATATGTCCTTGTTAAGCGAGTACATATACTTCTTTCCTTCTTCTTCTTTTTCTTCCTCAGCAGTTTTCAATCCATCGTTGGATATAGGCCTCCCCCTTGCTCCTCCACATGTCTCTTCTTCTTCCCGCTTTCCCTAAATTAAACCATAATGCTTGTGCTATAGGTGAACGAAATCGGTCGAGGCAGAATTTGTACTCGCGACCACTGGATTACTAGCCCACCGCGCTAACTGCTCTGCCATCGACACATCTAATTGGATTTTCAGTCTCCATATTGTGTCTTGATTTAATGCAGAAAAGAGATTTAGAATGAAATTAAAAAAATGATAATTATAACTTTTTCAGTTATAGGTATTTTAATAAGATATTAAAGACTTCAAAAATTTAGATTCATTAAATATGAGATAGGTAGGTATATTAATTGGGAATGTATTTAGTGTGTTAATAAAATCAGAGCATAGAACACTGTTATTCCCTAATCGGTTTTTGAAATTAAAGAATAAATGTTCCAACATTCCTTCCTCATTGTAATATTAAAAACATTTTTTTGAATTAGATGAAAAGCTACACTACAGTAAGTCCTATTCAGTAACTTTTTGAACTAAAATAGAAACGTTCTAAAATTATTGAATTAAGGTAATTTAAACTTAATTTCGTATTCTGTAACTGACGCTGTTCATAAAACTAAAATCTACACAATTAGTGGACCGTAGATAATAATTTGATCTCAAATTGTCTATGACGCAGACTACGCATGCGTACTGCGCACTGTTCGGCCATGTTTATTTATATCATGTCGCCGTGATGTCGCCTAACCTAACGTTTCAATTGATCTGCACTTTGATATTAATTTTCAACATAACGCAACTGATGTTTTCAATTTAACCAAAATATCCCGGAGCGCTGTAAAAACAACTAGTACCTACGCTTACAATTAGGTGTGAACTAAAATTTGGAACGTTTTGACAGTTGATTTCGACCAAATCAAACCTTAGCTTCCAATCAGGCGTGAACGTTTTGACAGTTGATCTCGACTAAATCAAACCTACGCTTCCAATTAGGTGTGAACAAAAATAATGAATGTTTTGACAGTTGTTCTCGACTAAATCAAACATATGCTTCCAATTAGGTGTGAACTAAAATTAGGAACGTTTTGACAGTTGATCTCGACCAAATCAAACCTACGCTTCCAATTAGGTGTGCACTAAAATTAGGAACGTTTTGACAGTTGGTCTCAACTAAATCAAACATATGCTTCCAATTAGGTGTGAACTAAAATTAGGAACGTTTTGACAGTTGATCTCGACTCTCAAAAAGCTATAGAATCGGACGTTTTTTTCTCATTTAATTATTTATAAAAAACAAATAAATGAAAATATAGTAAGTAGAAGAATCTGTAATAGAACGATGTATGACAGGGTCAGAAATGAGGACATAAGGAAAGAATGTAGGATAAAGAAAGATGTTATTAATAGAATGAAAGTGAACACATTGAGATGGTTTGGCCACATTGGGAGAATGAATGAGGGATGCCTGACTAGGAAAATATAGGTAGGGTAAGGTGCTCCAAGAGTGCGCACTTAAGGTATGATTTACGATTACAATAACACAAATATTGTTACAAAAATTAACTTTCTTTATTCATATTTTACCATCTTTTATAAGCATTCCTGCATATAAAAAAAATAAAAAAAATAAACATTTAAATGTAAAAATAATTCAAATGTAACGATGTCATTTGCGCACTCTTACATATACAGGTACTTAAGAGTGCGCACTTGGAAACCTAAGAGTGCGCATGGGACACCTAGTCACAAATATCGCATTTGTACGGACCAACTCCGGAATAACCAGTATATTTTTCGTGCCACCACTTAGTACACAATATATGTACACTCAATACAATCTTCGGATATTGGTTCTTTGTAATTTTCCATGCATCCTGGGCATCTCCACATCTTTTTCTTTGGTATTGCTTTGGGTTTTTTGAAATTCGCTTTCACCTTTTTGTTCAGGTTACAATCTACCTTTCTTTTTCGATTGGCTTCTTCGAGTAGCAGTTGCTTATAACGGGAATTTGAAAGTATTTCTGATTTTTATACTTTTGCGGTTTGATCGAGGTGTAACTGATTTTGGTAGTGGTGAAAGGTCAATGAAGGTGATAGATGTTCTCGGTGTCTCCATCTCTTTGGATAATGTAAGATCGTACCTACCAAGCTTTGTGGGAACGGTATCTCTCTTAAGGCGTTTTCTTAACGTGCTCTCTGCCATTCCAAGGGAAAGTGCGACTTTTCTCTGACTCTCACCCTCGCTGATCCTCTTTATAGCTTCATCTAAAACTGCTTGCGGAGACAGCTTACGAATAGACTTTCTTTTACGAGAAAACATTCTAAAAATAATAATTTTATCTGTATTATTTTTAGTTAAATGTAACATACTCAAATAAAGTAAGGTCTTGTAATAATAAATCAGATTCGGAGATCGGTCTGCATATATATTTGTAAGAGTGCGCGCGCAATCTTACAAACTTTAAGTCTGCGCACTCTTACAGAACATGGTCATTATTCAAATTTGATACAAGTTTCGCCATCTCTGTTTGAATTTGGGAATAAATGTTGTCAGTTACACTTTCTACATAGATTTACTTAATTGATTATGAAAAAAAAATATTCATATTATCATACACAAACACGTCGTACAAATTATATGATGTGAAAATAATTTAACAAAACACTGAATATTAATAAAACTTACATGACATCCGTATTTTCTGTTTATTTACGATACACAATACAGTACCGTGTCTTCTGATCACAAATGACAGACAGATAGGAACTGAAATTATCCACAAATGACATTTAGCCCACGTAATATTAATGGTGCGCACTCTTACCGACCGCGCACTCTTAGAGCACTCTACCCTACATTGCGAACAGGAATGGAATGAGAGGTCGGGGCCGCCCAAGGAAGGGATGGCACGTCCATGTGAACGGTATTTTGAAAGACTGAAATCTTTGAAGCGTGAACAACAGACGAACATGTATAAGACGATGTATGAATGTTGACGAGGCGATGAATGTATGTCAAGATAGAAGTAAGTGGCGTTCGGTTCTCTCTGCCTACCCCGTGAGGGAAATGGCGTGATGGTATGTATGTATAGTACGTAGTTAGTGCTTATGAGTTGTAACCATCATCAGAGATAATAAAACAAAATATATAAAATTGAAAACAAAGCACTCAAATTGAAAAAGTATGAATAAAATTTGTATTAAATTCAAATTATGGTTTTAATTAACCCCAACGAGTCGTTAAATTCCAATGATATTGATGGAATGAGAGTTAAAGTCGATCGTAAAGTTTCAAGACGGATGATTGAGTAAGAATTGTGGTTGAAGCAAAACTTAGAACGATGTGATACATATATTTAGGTAAGAAGAGATAATAATATGTACATATTAAGTAGGTATATGTAGGTACATTATGTAGATAGTCGTAAAATATAATGATGGAGAAAATGAAGAAATAAAGACACGACTCATTTTACGATATGATATGAAAATAATAGATTTGATGTGTTTGCAAAAATGTATTATATTAATTTATTTATACATATCTACTCGTATTTCATAGGGTTACCACACAATAATATATTTTTTCTAAAAAAAAAATGAATATGTCCTTGTTAAACAAGTACCTACATATACATCTTCCTTCGTTCCCTAAAATAAGCATTAATGCTTGTGCTATAGGTGAACGATATAGGTCGAGCCAAGATTCGAACTCGCGACCACTGGATTGCTAACCCAGCGCGCTAACCGCTCTGCCATCGACCCATCTAAAATTTTATTTATTTATTTATTTATTTATTTATTTATTTATTTATTTATTTATTTATTTATTTATTTATTTATTTATTTATTTATTTATTTATTTATTTATTTATTTATTTAACTATTTATTTATTTACTTATTTATTTATTTATTTATTTATTTATTTATTTATTTATTTATTTATTCATTCATTCATTCATTCATTCATTCATTCATTCATTCATTCATTCATTCATTCATTCATTCATTCATTCATTCATTCATTTATTTATTTATTTATTTATTTATTTATTTATTTATTTATTTATTTATTTATTTATTTATTTATTTATTTATTTATTTATTTAATTAATATTCTTGTACATATATTTAGTACACTGGCGGGCTTATTGCCTAATGGCAATATCTCGCAACCAATCCAGAGTAAATGTTAAATATACAAAACAATGTGTACTATGGCAATAAGTTAATCACATTACAAAATAAATAAACATAGCAGAAGAAAATTAATTAAAAAAAAAAAAAAATAGCACAAAAACAAAGAAGATAGCATATAAGAACCAATCATAGCAATGATAGGAAGACTAAGGGATAAGGAAAGGAAGAGGAGAGGAAGATGTAATCAGGTGTTGACAGATAAATATTTTTGCTTTAGCCTTTTCTTGAAGATGTTTAGTGAGATAGACGACGCAATATCAGGACTTAGGCTATTCCATAGTCTAGCTGAATGTACTTCAAATGAAGAGCTAAAAAATTGAGAACTATGAATAGGGATAGATAGTAAAGCACGTTCAGCAGATCGAAGTGGACGCCCATGGCTTGAAAGATAAGTGAATTTATCTTTGAGATACTGAGGTAGGTAAATTTGTATTAAAAAGGACATTGTATAGTAATGACAAGATATGTATATTACGTCGTTGTCGTATCTTGGGCCAATGAAGAAGATTACGGTAATGAGAAATATGATCCAATTTTAAATAAATAAACCATTTTTGAAATATAAATTAGCTATAAACCACTTGTTTTTTGAGTCACTTCGCGACATGTTTCGGAAGCGCTGTCCTTCCATCGACCGGCGTGTCGAGACTAACATGTTGAATTTGTGTGTGTCTGTCTGTGAAGCGAGGGGGGTGGCGGTCGAAGGTTGGTTGGGTTAGTGGGGGGAGGGGGGGTATTGTGAAGTGTTTTTGTTTTTGATGGGGAATATATTAAGTATTGAAGAAGTGTTATGAAAGGTATGGTTATTTATAAGTTTTATACCGGAATTTATTTGTTTATGTATTTCGAGCGTTTCGTAGTTGTTAAGTCGGTATCCTTTATTCTGTGTTTCATGTAATAGTTTTAGTTTGTGGTTATTGAAAGAGTGATTAGTTTGGACAGCGCTTCCGAAACATGTCGCGTAGTGACTCAAAAAACAAGTGGTTTATAGCTAATTTATATTTCAAAAATGGTTTATATTAACTACCACAAAATATCCGCCGAATCATTAAATGATATTAAATAAATAAATTTAAAATTTATTTATTTAATTTTAAAGAAAAAAAATATTAATAATTGGCTATTTTTTTGTGTACCTACTTATTTACAATTAACCATTAAAAATATATAGCTGTTAAGTTTCCAAACAAATGAAAAATAAAATAAAATATAGGTATAACAAAGTATTTTTCCAAAAAAATCGATAACAATGACCGAACGTTTCGGCGAGGTGACTCGTCATTATCAAGGTCTAAAATGAAACTAACCAATTTAAACAAAAAACATCCTACACTATAATTTTCGCCAAACATCTTGAACGAGCGTCCGGTTGCGCAGAGCGCAAATTTGTGTCTTTTTGCTTCCTTGGTTTACTGCAAATCACTCCTTTTCTCGGCTAAAAGTTCATGTTATTTGGCAACAACTTTACAACATTTATAGCGTTGCAATCTGTGTAGGTGGAGTTTAAGTGATTTTACACTGTTGCCAAATATGTGTGGTCAGTCTAAGTTTGAAAGTCTAACTTCTTCATGGTTCACCATCTATTCTGAATGTATTAGTGCCTTTTTAGGTGAGACAAGACTCGTGTGTGGTGATACACGCATGTTTCGTGCTTTCTTTCATAAGGTTTTGCTCACCCGAACACCTGCCGCTGCTGGTTCCCCGTCATTTCGGGACATACATATTTTCGTGAAGGCATTTATTTATTTATTAAGGAATACAAACAGTTACAGAATATAAATGTATATAACTAATAGCAATATGTAAAGTCGACGTTTATCTGCAACCTTACAGTATTCACAATTTAGTTTGCAGAGTAACACAATAACAAATAAAAAGCCATAAATAATAAAAACAAGTAAAGAATTAATAAAGAAATAACATTAATGAAATGAAGTAGTAAAGAAATTGATTATACAAAAACATTAAGGGGCAAAAAAAAACAATAATTATATAAAAACATAAAAATAGTTAAAATATTGAAATTAAAAATTAAGAAGCCATAATTCAAAAGTACAAGTGGTGTATGTGTAGGTGTATTATTATGTCATTGCGTGTTGTGAATATGCAAAAGAAGATGGTTCTTACAACTTTAATTAAAATAGACTTTTCATTACTTGGATAATCAAACGTGTATGTGAGGGTATGTATGTATGTATGTCAGGAATTGAATTAAAGATTAAACTCTAAACTCCAAGATAATAAAACGAGAGAGTTTCTGTGCCTCGATGTCTTATAACTAAGGGGTGTTTCCTGCAATGTGACATCTTGGATGTAAAAGAGGTTCATTTCCTGCACCCAAATCTCAAGTAGGTACTAGATGATATTAAAGACGCCATGTGACACATTCCAGTACCTATCTATCTATATTGCCAAGAACGGTAACAAATGGATAAAGTTGGATACTAAACGATGTGATCCGAATCTTAAGATTCAGTTTTAGATATCAGATATCAAGTTTAGGACACTTGATACTTACTTATATTTGGGAGCAATGAAATATATAGAAGTACTGGCGGACCCGACAGGCGTTGTCCTGCCCGAATTATTTGTGAAATAAAAAAAATATATGCAACATATATTTGAATCATGAGGATGTTATTATTCGCTGAGCAAACTTAAATTTTCTTGATCGATTACCACCAAACACTTTGAGGTTAGATTGATTGCCATTTCGTATATAATACAGCATGG
The DNA here is from genome assembly GCA_963576475.1 of Molanna angustata. Classification (NCBI taxonomy): domain Eukaryota; kingdom Metazoa; phylum Arthropoda; class Insecta; order Trichoptera; family Molannidae; genus Molanna; species Molanna angustata. Next base: position 26,422,003 of record OY754987.1, read on the forward strand.
ATGGTCTGGACACGGACACGAACGAATTGAAATTTGAATAATAATGAAACAGAAATAAAAATTCCATGCACGTGTATATAATTGAAATATGAATAATACCGAAACAGCCCCCCTAGAAAACGTGTCATTTAGCTCAAGAAAAGAAAAAAGAAAAGATAACTCAATTTATGTAAGTGACAATAGCCAGTCACGTGACAACTGTAATTTTTGCAATATATTTATCCATTTTGGGGTAGGTAAGTATATATTATTTGTGTTAAATATGTATAATTAAAATATAAAAATAAGTAAATCGTGACAGCCCTGTTAAAATAAAATGCTGTGGCGAAGAAGTAATAATGGTGGGGAAGTGTGACGCGGCTATTTTAATTCTGGTTTATTAATAATTTTTATATTTCATATTATATCAGAGGATGTCGTTTGGAGTGACCCAATTTCTAAATTATATTACATCACACATACCTACTTACAACAGATATATTTATAATGATGTTTTATTAAAAAAAGACAGATATATAAATGAGGCATGCAAAATGAATAGAATACCGTAATATCTTGTTAATTTTAAAGCTTTGAAAAATTAAAACTATATAAATATTGAAAGATTGTTGAAATTATTGAGAGTATGTTTATAGATTTTTCTCATATTAAATCATATAAGTCTACGTAAAACTACTCAGATTTTTTTTAAGAGTCCACAAACATCGCATTACCTAAAGGTAAGCGTCCACAAAGGCGCAGTGTACGGTCAGACGCAGCTCACCAGACGGATTTTTCTATTCTTTGTATAGAAATTCATATTACAAGCGCGTTAACTGATACTCTAACAGATACCTAATTCAAACACGCTTTTTATAATTTCTTAAAATTTCTAGATAATTATAGGTACCTACGTACGTAGTAAAAAAATATTTTTTGCTTAAATGAAAAAAAACAACCATTTCGAACAATCATTCTGATTGTATGTAGGTACCCTGTTAGGCAGCCCGTACACAGTAAATCTGGATCGCGATCCGTTATCGAAATCCATGATCACGATCCAGATCAATAAATTATTACAGTCAATCTGGATCGCGATCCCATTATCAAAATCCATGATCACGATCCAGATCAATAAATTATTACAGTCAATCTGGATCGCGATCATTGATTTTTTATCACGGATCGTGATCCAGATTACAAAAACAAAATTTAACTTTCTTCGTTACTTCATAGATGGCAATAGTAGGTAGATAATAATGTCTTATTTTCAGGTGAAATGTTACACATTATTCAAATATATAGAACTTTCAAAAATTACATTGATAAGGGTGTACCTACTCAATAAGAAGGCATAAAGTGATCACGTAAACCAGCCGATGACAGGTCGTAAGCCCCGTAGGTGCTTTGAGTTCCTGGTTCTTCTGTAATATCCCAACTTCGTCTCGATTGAGATGTTAATTTTGTCAGTAAAAATATCAATCCATTTATTGAAAAATAATAAAAAAGGTGTAACTTACACACAACTCGGGAAAAATAGGTACCTATTCACAAAGGAAAATGTCTGTACTTATTTTCAGACTAACAACGACGAGCAAAAAAATGTTTTTGTTGACATGGCGTGCGAAATCTTATGTGTGAAATTTGTTAACGACACCTCCCCTCCCTCTTTTGTGAGAATTGCTTTTATAGCTTTTTCTATTATTTGTCAAAAACTCACAAAATTTCAGTATAAAATTTTATGCAGGTACAATTTTATGAAGAAAATAATATCCTAAGTAGGTGACTACATTAGGTACTACTTTTCGCTGTGTACTCTGATAATTTTATATTTGATTGGCAATCCCGGATTTTATAGCGTACTAATTTTGACATAAACATAAGGATATTTAAGTTCAAAAATTGATTCAACACGTTTGCATACAAACCACATGCTTGCATATATGAACAAGATTATATTATATTTCTTTATTTTGTACACATCTCATATATGAGATAAGGAGAGAATGGTTAAGAAAAAGAAGGATACATAATTAAATTAGATGAAAAAATCATGTATTAGTTCTATTATTGATTATGCCAAGGCGTGATACAATAAGTCATGAAAAGCTAATTGAATCATTAGAAAATATCGGTATACGTGGACAATTAAATGAATTATTAACGGACTATATTAAAAATAGATATATGAAAAATTTAATTCAAGTTTAAGCGAAGGGAAAATTCTGGACGTCGGGGTAGCACAAGTACTATCGAGTACCTTATGTATGTAAACCACTTAGCACTCACTATAGAAAAATGCTACATGTTCATGTTTGCTGATGATACCACCTTGTGGCCTGCGATAAAGATCTTAACTCACTATGCAAAACATTACAAAAATGATTATAATGGTATACTATATTGGTCACATGATAATAACCTTTCGATTTATGCTAAAAAAACTAAAATTATACATAATGTAGGTATATCATCAGCATACATAGCTAGAGGACAAGTATTTATTAAATCGCATAATTATGAATGTTTACATACAAAAAAATATATAACTGGTTCTTGTCCATGTGAAAATATACTTCAAGTAGAATCTGAAATTTATCTATGTAGGTATGAAAATTGATAAACACTTTAATTATTGGCAACCACATATTTTATCACATTGTAATAAAATGTTTTAGCTAAACTATATGTTTTAAGAAATATTTTTCCATAATCAGTATAAAAGCTAATTAATACATCACTTGCTGAATTGCTGAATAGAGTGAATGGTGCATTAAGACCGGTAATGGCTGACCCAACTATTTCGAGGCAAGCAAAGCTCGCGGTACACAATGGTATCGTCGCACCGACTCTAATGTATGCTAGTGAGACATGGACATGGCAGTAGACGCATGAAAGTAGAATTAACGCGGTTGAAATGAGGTCACTAAGACGAATGTGTGGTAAAACGATGTATAATAGAATAAGAAATGAGGATATTAGACGAGAATGTATGATTGAAAGAAATTTCGTAAGTAAGATGAAAATAAATGCCCTAAGGTGGTTCGGCCACATAGAAAGAATGAGTGATGACCGTCTGACAAAAAAAGTATACAAGGCTGATAAAAGAGGAATGAAAAGTAGAGGTCGGCCAACAAAGAGTTGGCACGATCAAATAAATGAGATTTTGAAAGATGGAGATGTTAGAAGTAAGAATAATAGAAGAGCGTGTATGAGACAATGTATGGACGTGAATGAAGCGAGGAATGTGTGGTAAGAGAGAGGAGTCTGGCGTTCGGTTCTCTCTGCCTACCCCAAATAGGGAAATGGCGTGATGGTATGTGTACTTGCTGAATCCTTGATTCTATACGGCATAGAGGTATGGGGTAAATCATTTAAAACGTATGTAGGCAAAGTTAAATCATTGCAAGTGAGATTGTTAAAACTAATAATACCCAAATCAGATTTATTTAAATGTAAAGACAATGATGAAATGATATTCAATGTAACAGGAATACTCCCAGTTAACAAATAATACACTTATCGAATCATAAATCATTACTTCTCTAATGAATATAAATTACCTGTAAAAAATATATATAATTCCAAACAAGTTGTGCAAAATATATTGATAATTCTCAGATGAACAAACTATTACGGTGAAAAGACACTGAAAGTAAGCATACCGAAAATATTTAACACCTTTCCAAGTGGTATGGATAAACTTGATAAAATATCCTCAGTTAAAACTGTATTTAAAAAAAATATTGTAGAAAGTAATTAAAAACATTTGACTCATTTATATGTAAATAGGTAGTAATTAAATAAAAAACATGTACGTTGATATGTTATAAAAAATATAAAAATACTTGGTAATTGTTCCATTGTGTTTATTTGATTATTGACGCGTTTCGTGCAAAGCACATCGTCAGAATAATGCTCTACAAGACTGAGACTAGTGGTTATATACAAAATTTACATGGCAGGTGTATAAAAATGTTGGTTTTTGAACGGTTGAAAAGAAGTTATATAATGCAAATGAATCTATACATCAGGCCTAATGGACACAGGGGACTACAACCAGTGACCCAACTACATTCATTGTATTAAAACGTAGATTTGTATAGATTCATTTGCATTATATAACTTCTTTTCAACCGTTCAAAAACCAACATTTTTATACACCTGCCATGTAAATTTTGTATATAACCACTAGTCTCTGTCTTGTAGAGCATTATTCTGACGATGTGCTTTGCACGAAACGCGTCAATAATCAAATAAACACAATAGAACAATTACCAAGTATTTTTATATTTTTTATAACATATCAACGTACAATGGAGTTCTATCAAGAATTGTCGATCGACAAACTAAACTTAGTAAAAAACATGTATCTCATATTATAATTTTAATACTGTTACTTAAGGAATGTAATTTGTACTTGATCTTTTTGTTTGGGAAACTCATTGATAGGCTGTAGGCTAGTGAGATCCCAATTATTAAAAAAAAAAATAAAAAAAAGTAAAATGAAAGAAATGCCTTGAGGTGGTTTGGACATATTGATAGAATGATCGACTAACGACTGACTAAAAAAAATATACATGGGTGTAAGTGATGGAGTGAATAGCAGGGGTCGCCCCAGAAATTGATGGCATGACCATGTTGAATGACATTTATAAAGAAGAAACATAAGAAGCTTGAACAATCGACGAATATATTATATGATGAGACGATACATATATGTAAAGGAAGCCATGAATATGTGGCGCTCGGTTTTATCTGCTTTCCTCGTAAGGGACATGGCGTGATGGTATTGAAGGTAGGTATGTGTGTATAAATGATCTTGGCTTTCATTTTTCAACAACCAATTTCTCAATAGATGGCATTACATATAATAGTCACTGTTATTCGATAAATAATGGTGGTGTTGTGAGTCAATTTCAAAAGATATAAAGTGATTTTTTCGTAGCGTTGGGGAGGGTTCGCAATCTGCTTGAGAAAATATGAATTCCGATCTTAAAAGAACCCGGGTTGTATGAAGAATAAAAGAGTTTAGTGTATGTTAAAGGTTTACTGTGAACGGATGTTGAGTTTGAGTAAAACGAACGACTCTATTGTGAATGGGTGGAAGAGGGACCAGGGAAGGGATGCAAGTTATTCTGAGCATCTCCCGTGGTAGTAATCTATCGAATATACTTAGAATACCGACCTTGCGTGTCTGTGGTCTAGTGATTGCAATACATCAGTCAATGATGGATCATCAATCAGACGTACAGCACAAATTTTCAAAGCATCGAGGGTATTCAGTATGTATTGTTAAATGTACAGAATTTACAAAATTAAGACGTATTAGGAAATTCAATAAAAAGGCATTATGTATTAGTGAACGTTGCGGAACTCGTTGGTGAACCAACTGGTGACAGTGCCCCCAAGTCAAATTGAAAACGCTGTTCGTTTTCGCCAAGCGCTAATTTTTTTTGTATGGGATTTGACGTTTGTTGTAGAAATTTTTTCTACAATAACAAACAACAAACGTCAAATCCCATACAAAAAAAATTAGCGCTTGGCGAAAACGAACAGCGTTTTCAATTTGACTTGGGGGCATTGACTGATTTTATATTTTCGATTTGCTTGTAACGAAATATTAAATTTTTGCATTTTTTTATTTAAAAAGTATATGTTCCAAATAGAGACGTCTTTCAAGTTACATATATAAAACAGAGTATTTGATTTGTAAGACAATATAAACTCACATGTATGTTTGTGTTAAATTTTGAATACACTTCTGTTGAAAGAGAAAAGGCGGTTTGATATTTTTTGGCACATTACAAAGGGAATGCATTATTTTTTTCAATTCGCTCCCTCCAGCTCGCTTTGTAAAATAGGAATTTCATAACTGGAAAAATATAAAAGAAAGAAGAAAAAAAAACACAGAAATAAAAAGGAACTCGCGCGTACCGAGGCCGAGTAAAAGTTTTATTTGAAATAAAAAAATAGAATAAACGCCAAGAAATGCGTTGTTGGCAAAAGAATATGTTATTAGGAAAGCAGAACACTTCAAAGATGTATCCTTTCATCTCAACAAGTGGGTTAGAATATTCAATTACTAACTGTATCGATATTTCACGGGAGACAGATCAAAGCAAACACTAATCCCCGCTACACATTTATGTGGTCCTGATACTTCAACACACATTAGCAGGAAATAAAGTAATGGGCAAATTAGTGTATTTTCCGTGTTGATGATATCTACTTCTACAACTAGTTGACTCCGCCCACAGCACTTAGTATACCTACTGTCGTAAACTTCACTTGAACACGCCTAACTTTTTCCATTGTTTTATGATAATATTATTAAAATAAACAAACCAAGTAGTATGCATCGGGTATTGTGGGTTACTGTGGGGTACAGCGATTTACTGTTACCCATTGGTAAAAAGGCACATCACTTTCATAAAATACGTTTCTTCATATATACTTTAAATAAAAAATAAAATAAATAAAATGCCATTCAAGAATAATCAAATTTTCATAATTAAATATTTAAATCAAAAATAATTTAACAAAACTTATTTCATGAACAATTTCCATAAATATTTGATTACTTTGAATTTAGCGTTGGCCACAACCCACTCGTTTATTAATATTGTTTATTCAATCAACGTGTTAAAAAAACACTCGCCATTAATTTTACAGTGAATATTCAACAATTACGAGAGACAATTATACTAACTCAACAAAAAAAAAAATAATGAGACGTGTATGACCAATGCAATAAATCATAATTTAATTGATCAACTGTATGACATGATCCACCGTGTGACATGATCCACCGTGTGACATGATCCACTGTGTGACATGATCCACTGTGTGACATGATCCACTGTGTGACATAATCCACTGTGTGACATCATGATTCACTGTGTTACATGATCCACTGTGTGACATGATTCACTGTGTTACATGATTCACTGTGTTACATGATTCACTGTGTGACATGATCCAATGTGTGACATGATCCACTGTGTGACATGATCCACTGTGTGACATGATCCACTGTGTGACATGATCCACTGTGTGACATGATCCACTGTGTGACATAATCCACTGTGTGACATCATGATTCACTGTGTTACATGATCCACTGTGTGACATGATTCACTGTGTTACATGATTCACTGTGTTACATGATTCACTGTGTGACATGATCCAATGTGTGACATGATCCACTGTGTGACATGATCCACTGTGTGACATGATTCACTGTGTGACATGATTCACTGTGTTACATGATCCACTGTGTGACATGATTCACTGTGTTACATGATTCACTGTGTTACATGATTCACTGTGTGACATGATCCAATGTGTGACATGATCCACTGTGTGACATGATCCATTGTGTGACATGATTCACTGTGTGACATGATTCACTGTGTTACATGATCCACTGTGTGACATGATCCACTGTGTGACATAATCCACTGTGTGACATCATGATTCACTGTGTTACATGATCCACTGTGTGACATGATTCACTGTGTTACATGATTCACTGTGTTACATGATTCACTGTGTGACATGATCCAATGTGTGACATGATCCACTGTGTGACATGATCCACTGTGTGACATGATTCACTGTGTGACATGATTCACTGTGTTACATGATCCACTGTGTGACATGATCCACTGTGTGACATAATCCACTGTGTGACATCATGATTCACTGTGTTACATGATCCACTGTGTGACATGATTCACTGTGTTACATGATTCACTGTGTTACATGATTCACTGTGTGACATGATCCAATGTGTGACATGATCCACTGTGTGACATGATCCACTGTGTGACATGATTCACTGTGTGACATGATTCACTGTGTGACATGATTCACTGTGTTACATGATTCACTGTGTGACATGATCCAATGTGTGACATGATCCACTGTGTGACATGATCCACTGTGTGACATGATTCACTGTGTGACATGATTCACTGTGTTACATGATCCACTGTGTGACATGATTCACTGTGTTACATGATCCACTGTGTGACATGATTCACTGTGTTACATGATCCACTGTGTGACATGATTCACTGTGTTACATGATCCACTGTGTGACATGATTCACTGTGTTACATGATCCACTGTGTGACATGATTCACTGTGTTACATGATCCACTGTGTGACATGATTCACTGTGTTACATGATCCACTGTGTGACATGATTCACTGTGTGACATGATTCACTGTGTGACATGATCCAATGTGTGACATGATCCACTGTGTGACATGATCCACTGTGTGACATGATCCACTGTGTGACATGATCCACTGTGTGACATGATTCACTGTGTGACATGATCCACTGTGTTACATGATCCACTGTGTGACATGATTCACTGTGTGACATGATTCACTGTGTGACATGATTCACTGTGTGACATGATCCAATGTGTGACATGATCCACTGTGTGACATGATCCAATGTGTGACATGATCCACTGTGTGACATGATCCAATGTGTGACATGATCCACTGTGTGACATGATTCACTGTGTGACATGATCCACTGTGTTACATGATCCACTGTGTGACATGATTCACTGTGTTACATGATCTACTGTGTGACATGATCCACTGTGTGACATGATCAACTGTGTGACATGATCCTCTATGACCTATTTTCCCCACCTATTCGTTGAGAAAATGGAAATATTAAAGCACATAAAATCTGACAAAATTTAAAAGTTTTTGATAGATAAATATTAGAAAATAAAAATTATGTCACCTCACATTACAATTAAAAGATGTACGAATTCGGGATACTTCTCAACAGAGACGTAGAAAAATAGTAATTGTATTTTATTGAGTGTTGTAAAATCTCTACAACTATAGAGATTTCACTTTGATTTTAAACTTTAATATTGTCAATGTTGATGATATTTTTTCTGTAGAACTCCATTTCTATACGAGTTTTTGTTTAAATTTATATTTTAGATATTTTTTCTTATACGACCGTTTCGGCCCTTTGTATATGTCAAAAGTCTTAAAATGTTAAACAAAACAAATAAAAAAAAAATTAAACAAACTCATTTTTTAAAATTGCTGAAAATTTCCTGTAGGTAGGTACCTACAAACTTTGAATACTTTATAGACTGACTTGTCAGTGAGGAGTTTAGCCTTGGCCTCAACCCACTCGTTATATATTCTCTGGTGCTACGTATGATAAAACATAAAACGTAGTTATGAAAGTTTCCAAAAAAAATAATGAGATATGTTTGATAAAGCTCTCGAATTTTTCTGTTTCAATCCCTTAACAGAGTACCTAATAGGTAGGCAGTTATATTTTTTCCTTAACCTTCTGACATTTTTACAAAAAGCAATTATTGTATTCAAAGTTATTTATTCGTTTGATGTCGCGAAATGTAAAAATATGATGGGAATTTGATGAAATAAAAATGATGCGTATCAGAAATTGGGTAAAAAGAAAGAATTAGAGTAGGTGGATGGATGGATCTGTTTCTCTCTCACTGAAAAAATAAAAAAATGGAAAAGAAATTATCCCATTTTGTTGTTTGTCAATTTCTCAATTTTTGTATCATGTCATGAACCAGACGATACGTTATCGCATTACACGTAATTGTATTTGGGAATAAAATTATAAATATTTTTATTCATATTTCTCCGAAAATATTTTGTCGAAATTGTTTTCTCCGATTTTTTTTATTTTCCAGCCGTTGGTACAAAAAAGGTACCATTCATAATCCTCTCAGGTATCGATGACTCAGCAACGTATTGAAATCTAGTTACAGAATTTATTTTTATTTCAATCTTCTTCGCGAAATTTTGCTTATGACTGCTCTATATTTAAGTGAAAATCTTTGTTCGCGCTACAAATTTTAAATAATAAATATCACTGCATTTGACTTATTTGGTGCCTCTATGTGTCATTCAAGTAAGTAATGCACCGACTCGGCCAATGAGGAATGCCGTATATTATCGCGATCGCCGCCAGTTGTCTATGGACGACACTAGAACAAGTGTTCGCCTCGCTCTCGCCGCAGTGAAAAGAAGACCTTCCTTTTTACTCCTCACTAACACAAGGTGATATAGTGGGGAGTTATGATTTCGCAATTTTTAAGGGTATTTTTTTTTTGCAGATTATCAACCAGTATCATGCTGAGATTGTATTCTGAAAGTTTCATCACAATGTATCTGTGTGTGTGCTATGTACGGCGTGTTCATTTTTTACTTTATCGATTATAGACTAAAGTACTCATTCGATTCTATTCAAATTTTGCAAATATGTATATCTAATACTCGATTAGATCCCGTCAGATTTTGAACGATATATGAATAGTGCTTCTCAATTTTTTTAACTGTCAAATATTTCAAAGTGACCCCAAGCTCAGGAAACTTAAAATTTGAAATTTTTGTTTTCAAATTCGTAAAAAGGCACATCACTTTCATAAAATGGCATTGAAGAGTTATCAAGTTTTCATAATAAAATATTTAAATAAAAAATAATTTAACAAACTTATTTCATGAAAATGTTGGAAATTTTCCATACAAAATTTGAATACTTTATAGAATGACTTGTTAGTGAGGAGTTTAGCGTTGGCCACAACCCACTCGTTTTCACTATTATTAATTTCGCTAACGCATCTATTATATTATTGCAATATATATTTAAAAATAAGTTTCGCTATTATCATCTCGCCGCCGCAGATATAATTCGCTACAAGTTCGCCTGTCAACTGAGACATCTCCAGCTACACACACTGCAGAGAAGGCCCTTCCAGCAACCCTGGTCTAAAGGTAGGTGTATTGTTTTATTTTGGTGTCATTGGAGGTGTTTTAAATTTGTTCAAGTGCAGTGCATAAACATTTATACCTCGCATTTCTATCTCTACAAATCAAACACTTATTAAAATCGAACCAGCGCCGCATTCGCTCAACACCAATCCAAGAAATGAAATTTATTTAGAATCGCTAATATAAAATCACTTTTAATTATGAAAAAATAGACAAAATTAATATATTTATTTTAAATTTAATCTGTGTAGTACCTACTTAAGTAATGTTTTCTAACATAAATGAAGTTGGAATATTATAGGGGAATCAGGAACTCAAATCACCTACAGGGCGTACGACCTGACATTGGCTGGTTTACGTCATCACTTTATGCGTTTGCGCAACGTTCACCAATCATGCCTTTTTTATTGGGTTCCCTTTTCAATGAAATTTTGAAAATTGTATATACGCCCACCTCCACCCGCTCCGCATATGGGGACTGAAACGGCCCCTTCACAGAACGCTAGTAAGAATGGCAAAGAATGAATGGTACGAAGAGTAGCTCTAGAAGCTCCTCTAGACTCGTGGTCTCGGCACAATTGTGCAAAAAATAACAATCAATGTCAGTGAAGATAATATTCACAGACATGGATTGTCGCGAGAGTACTTCAAGCCTGTGACTGTAAAACTGGGAATCAGAGAGTTGACCAAGGACACTCTGGAATTTCATTTTTTTATTCAGCAGGTAGAAGGGCACTATAGCCATGGCAAAACATTTTGAAGGCTGTAAAGTTCTTCTTAGAGACCACTAAATCCGCATGCCGAATGGGATCTTGAAGAGGCCCACGGACTGCAACGAGGAGCTCCGTTCTGTTGTAGGACACATTTGGGTGAGAGCATTCCCAGAGAATGTGCTCTGAAGTTTGGTCAGGGTGAGAGCATAACTGACTTGAGGATGAGTTTACAAGGCGGAATCTATGAAGGTACCTAATAAAGTTACCGTGTCCTGTAATAAACTGAGATGTCCAGAAATCTGGGACAGCCCAAGATTGACGAAGTCTAGTCCTCACATCAGGGAAAAACAAGAATGTTGTTCGTCCCACGGGGCACGAGCTCCATCGAGCTTGCCAAGAGTTCAGCAGGGCTTCCATGGTGATGCGGTTAATGTTTCTGGGGGAAATAGGGTCTTCGGGGGAATGAAGCCGAATCTCACCAATTTCAGAAGACTGTCGTTTCATCAAATGGTAAGAAGCGCCACGCCTCTGAGTTTCCAAGTCCAACGGAGCCAGTCCCGTAAGAATAGGAAGAGAATCCGTCGCACATGTTCTATAAGCTTTGGATAGGGCCAAGAGTGCGAATCTTTGGGGTCTACAATACAGTCTTTCTTAGCATTGCATGTTATGCTTCGGGTTATTGGTCACAATCTTGTAATCTTTAATACATTCGCAGGAAATTGCTCTCTGAATGATCTATATATTTTAATAATAAGAAAATGATTGTTTGAAAATAAGCTGTTTTTACCATCACCATCTATGAAGTAACGAAGAAACCTTTTTGTAACGCCATTTATTGAGAGATTGGTTTTTTGTAAATAATGAAAGCAACAGTCCTCATAAATGAAGTGACAGTGTTCTCGCACAGATGTCACCCTTGAATAGTGAATTTCAAGGTATGTTTTTTTCTACGAAGGAAATCTACCTACATTGTGGAAAGGAATGGAATGAGAGGTTGGGGCCGCCCAAGGAAGGGATGGTACGTCCATGTGAACGGTATTTTGAAAGCGGAAAATGTAAGAATCGTGAACAACAGACGAACATGTATAAGACAATGTATGAATGTCGACGTGGCGATCGATGTGTTTCAAGATAGAAATAAGTGGTTTTCGGTTTTCTCTGCCTACCCCGTGAGGGAGATGGCGTGATGGTATGTATTTTTTTCCTCACTATCACTCATTCTGATTATGGAAAATAATAACGTCCCCTTGCAAAATATCATATTTGTGTTAAAAGATCACAATTTAAAATATCTCATTTATAAGGACTGTTGCTTTTATTGTTTAAAAATAAACCAATCTCTCAATAGATGGCGTTACAAAAAGGTTTCTTCGTTAATTCATAGATGACAATAGTAATAACGTCTTATTTTCAGGTGATTATTTACTCATTATTCAAATATATAGAACTTTCAAAATTTATATTGATAAGGAAACTCAATAAGAAGGCATAATTGGTAAACGTTGCACAAGCGCATAAATTGATCACGTAAACCAGCCGATGACAGGTCGTAAGCCCTGTAGGTGCGTTGATTTCCTGGTTCTTCTATAACTCCTATGCGAGCGGGACGAGATCCGATTTTTTATCGGTGCTCTGGCGCTGACAAAACTTCCGACAAGTCCTGTCGGTCCCGATAAAATATCGCTATCGTGCAAGTGTGAACAGCTCCATTTTAAATGTATTGCCACAAGAAGACCCGATATTTTATCGGGTCTAATACCCGAAAAGTGGGAACGGGCCGTTACTGAACACTGTGTACAGAAAGTTAAGATATTTTTATCATATAAGATCATATTTTTGATAAAAAGTCTTGAAATCTCTAAAGTTGCTCTTCATGCTTATTAATTCCGCATGTAAATGGATCCAAAGATATCGTTCATCGAAATGGTTCGTTTGCAAAATTGATGAGATATTGTATAAAATAGATTAAACCCATGGCATGTGTATGTCTAATTTAGCAATAAATAATTGAATCCCTATTCTGTTTAATAATAAATGAAAGGTTTGATGGTTAACAATGAATTATACAGAGATTAATAGTCGCCAGTAAACATTGTGGGAGAATTAATAATATTTTCCTTCGCTATCCTAGTATAACTTGTATACCGTCATACGATGATTTTTTTCGACGAAACTAGTTCGTCGTCTTTGACCTTCGAAGCACCGGCTGAGAATAGTACTTTCTTTTTCAATCCTCATTATTTTCTGAAATTACAAATAAGTCACAACCATACAAAACATGTCTAATATACTAGTAAAACCCAGCAGATGTTGTCCTGCCTGTTTAATTATTTACATCCAAATAATATAAGACCACGAAGCAATGAAGAAATTCGTGCATTGACAAGACAACTTTTAATTACCAGCAAAATCAGGTCCAGAAGATAAGCTTGGATTGGGCATGTTGTCAGATCATGGGAAGAAAGAGCCACAAAACGTATCCTGCAAAATAACCCTGTGGGCAAGAGAACCCTGGGAAGACCAAGGCAGAGATTGATGGACAATGTTACCCGAGATCTACGTGCTGAATGCTTGTGATGATTGAGAGTCCACTGCAGCTGACAGAAAGGAATGGAAAGCTATTGTTTAGGAGACTAAAGCTCTACTAGAGTTATATGGCCATCGGAAGTAAGTTAGTAAGTAAGTATATAAAAATTATTGATCGGTATGTTTCATTTTTATTATTTAACATTCTTTTCTATATATATCCCCTTGGGGGTAATGAGGAGTAAAAAGGGTAGATGCACTCTTCTAAAACGGTGTCTCAATATTAAGATTAAGTGACAGTTTCAAACATTGAAATTTTTTTCAGTGTTTGAAACTGCCACTTCATGATAGAATTCCATGATCAACTAGAATTATGAAAAAAAATATATAAAAATTATAATAATTTTTCGCAAATGCGACTCCTATTCACCAGTATCGCTCTATGCTGAGCATCATCAGAATGGTATTTAGGCTATACAAAATTTCGGTAAAAAAAGATATTTCCTCGAAAAGTTGCTCAATGTCTTTTAACATTACAAATGTAGGGATCAATGGGTATATGGAGCCGTTGGATTTGGGGCTATTAAATCTCAGGAGGGCAATTTTAAATTCTAGGTCTTAATGTGACCCCTGGGTGAATAATGAAGGATCTCTTCCCACACAGAGACGTACATGGAATGAAGAAGCTCCAGCGATGAAAGACCATTATACCTACAGCCTCCCAAATGGATATATTATATTATATTACAATTTTATTGAACTCTCGATTTAAGAAAGGGAATTTCATGAAAAGGACTGAAATAATGTCAAGTAAGATACTTTTATTAGAGTTGGTTCGTAGACATTTAAAGTTGAAGATTCAGCTCAATGGAATAACAACTAGGACATTAGAAGAAACTTAGTGAATGTATTATGTGTTTGTGGAGATAAAACGAGTGAGTTGTGGTAAACGCCATAATCCTCACTTTCAAGTCACTGCATTAAGTATTCAATTATTCTATGGAAAATTTTCAGCTTTTTGATGGAATGAGTTTGATAAATAATTTTTGATTTAAATATTTTTTAATCATAATTCTTTGATGCCATTTTATGGAAATCATGTGCTTTTTTAGCAATTTGAAAGTGAAAATATCAAATATTCAGTTTCCTGACTATGGGGTCACTTAGAAATATTTGACACTTAGAAATAAATTGAGACACTTAGAAATAAATTCACTTAGAAATTAATTGAGAAAAAAAGGCAGTCCAAAACTTACCATCAAGCGAGCATTATCTGCGGACCTGCATGATTATGACTCAAGCTGGGATGAAGCTGCCCATCTAACGAAAGAAAGAGAGGCTTGGAGAAATTTCATGGCGTCCACATGCTCCACACTGGGAGTGAACGTGGATTAAGTAAGTAAGTAAGTAAAAAAAAATGAGAAGAACTGATCAAATATCCTTCAAAATCTAATGGCGTATAAACTAATAAACTTTCCCGGTTCTCCTACAATAAATATTCCAACTTCGTCTCTATTGAGATAACTAAAAATCTGTTAAAAAATATCTTTGACTCCCGACAGGGAAAAAAATCCAATGTTTGCGCATATGCAATAATAAAAATATTCGATTACTTACACATTGGTACAAGTAGGTAAATAAGACAAAAATGACCTTATAAGTCTGGCGCAATTCAGGGGTGACTTCTATGCGAAAAATGCATTGTCACCTCAGATATAAGAATTGTAGCTTTCATTATTTACAAAAATCAATTCTCTCAATAGATGGCGTTCCAACAAAATAAATAAAAATAATAAGATTGTTGTTCATAATTTCACCCATAGATGGCTGTAGTAAAAATTCCTTATTTTCAAGCGAAAAGAATTTCAGTATTACAATATATAGAACTTTCAAAATTGAATTGATAGGGATCTCATTAAAAAGGCATAATTGGTGAACGTTGCGCAAGCGCATAAAGTGATCACGTAAACCAGCCGATGACAGGTCGTAAGCCCTGTAGGTGCCTTGATTTCCCGGTTCTCCTACAATAAATATTCCAACTTCGTCTCTATTGAGATAATTAAAAATCTGTTAAAAAATATCTTTGACTCCCGACAGGGAAAAAAATCCAATGTTTGCGCATATGCAATAATAAAAATATTCGCGTATAAACTATTTTCAAAATTTGAAAAAACTGAATCAGTACTTTAGTCTATAATCGATAAAGTAGAATAAACAAGCCGTATATAGTACATAGCATGTATTACCAGCACACACACAGATATATTGTGATGAAAATTTCAGAATACAATCTCAGCGTGATACTAGTTGATAATCTGTAATAAAACCTTAAACATTGCGAAATAGTAACAGTATACCCTTGTACAACGAAACGAATGTAGTCAAATTTATTAAAATTCAGCTCCTATGTTGGCTTGGACATGTTAGCCGGATGGATGATGACCGTATTTCTAAAAAGGTATTAGACACCTGTCCCGACTGTAGTGCCAGTGATGATGATTATGATGATCCCCTTGGGGTAGTGAGGAGTAAAATAGACAAAAAATTCGAATAAAAGAAGTTATAAATAGAACTTATAATATGTTTTTAAAAAACACAAATCGCTTTGTTTACACCACTTTTTGAGTTTTTTTTTAAAGTCTACCGGTTTCGAAGCGATTGCTTCCTCCTCAAGACGGATTATAACTAAATTTAGTTTGTCGATCGACAATCCTTGATAGAACTCCACTGTATGTTGATATGTTATAAAAATATAAAAAAACATGGTAATAGTTCTATTGTATTTATTAGTTCTATTGTATTACATATCAAGATTTTAACTAACTTTCTACTTTTAACACACAATCTACGCACAATCGTAGAAAGTTAGTTATAATCAGTCCTGAGGAAGCAGTCGCTTCGAAACCGGTAAACTTTTAAAAATAACTCAAAAAGTGGTGTAAACAAAGTGATTTGTGTTTTTAAAAGTTTTTTTTAAAATGTACCACAAGGTTGATTCAGAAATTATTAATAAACCTATAATATGTATGTGTTTCCGCTAGTTACTGATCTGTCAATAAGTCAAGCTGGAAACAGTTTTCAACATGCGTTGTCATTGGAATAAAAACAAAGTATGAAAGTGTCATGACTGTTGTAGGTCGGAGTGTTAGATAAAAATCAATTTCAGTTTCCAGAAACGGCAGATCTATGTATTAAATAATTTTGTATTTTTATATATAGGTACTCACTAACCTGTAAGTTCTTCTGAGAACATTTACAAGTCGACGAACGCTTGGAAAATATGGGTGGTATTATAATATATAGTTCCTACTGCTTGTGAAATATTGAAAAAATGTTATCAAGATTATATTTTTTACACCAATCTTTTATTTCAAACTTTGTTTCAACGCTGGAGTTTAAAAAACCCATTTTCCTCCTGCAAATGTACCAGTTTTAAGGATCGAGAAAACGTAAAGGCACAAAGCCATTCATAAGAAGTGTTCCGAAATAATATTAAGTTGGAATATTCCAACATTTCATTATACGTCTCAGACACCAGACCAATAAAACTGAAATGAGAAATGACTTAGGTATTACTTATTCGAAGGAATTATTATTAATCCAGAGGCTTCGGGGGGGAATATGGCTGGATGGTAATTTTTATTCATAGGAAACCGACTCACCAGCACCGCCTAATTCTAATGAAATTTCAAACGTCTTTAATTTTCGGAAATTTCGCGTTATTTTAATTAAAATTTTACCGAGCGATGGAAATTTTGGAAAGGTAGATAAATTATTGTTTAGTCCATAATATAAGATATCATAAATTACGGAAATAATAATTTTGAAGCTTTGTCTTATTTATTTACGTTTATTTATTTATTTAATATTGTCACCGTTTCATAAAATGTGCAATTTGAGGATTGAAAAGATTCAATATAAATTCTTATATTTATAAATTATATAGACTATTACATTAGAAAAATTGAATAATGATTTCCTTATGAGTGAACTATATTTATTGGGGTTGTCATACAGAAGACCAAAGCATCGACATCTGTTGGTACCATTATTCCATCAACTTTCAACGATACATATTATTATGTCGTAATCAATAGCATTACAAGGTGTCCAGGACTAGAACAGATTTCACTCATGGGCACTTCCCATTTTTGACACCCAGGCTATGTGTGCGTGTTTGGCATTGGTGTGTGTGTGTAAAACAAGCCATACTATATCTGATATTGTTTGTTATAGTGGAGATGGATGCAGTGTGCCCAAGACAAGGAGTTGTGGAGGATCAAGGGGGAGGCCTATGTCCAAGAATGGATGAAAACAGGCTGAAGAAGAAGAAGAAGAAGTTTTGTTTTATTTTTTACTTTATTGTTTGAAATATTCTTGTTTACTTTTATATAAACCATGTTATTGAATGAAAATATTGTATTAAGATGTTTTAATGTTACTGTGAAATATTCCACCTCGGTACAGGCTAAGCCTGATACAATCACGAGCTACGAGTATACCAGCTTTATGATGATAAAGACGTTGGATTATTTATAAGGATTGGGAGACTCAGATGGCTTGGACATGTGGAGAGGATGAGTGAGCAGCTGCCCGCCAGAAGAGTCCTTCACCATAGATCAGAGGGTTTTAGGCGTAGGGGGAGATCCAAGTTGAGATGGATGGACCTGGACTCTTTGGGCGTGGTCAATTGGAGACAAGGAGCCGCTGACAGATCGGAATGGCGAAGACTTCTTTTGGAAGCCAGGTCCCACCTTGAGATGTGGAGCTGATGATGATGATGACAGGCTAAGCCTAGTGAGGTGGATATATATTATAGAATATGTAAAAAATGATTTTGTATAGGTATTATGATGAAAAAAAAAATAATCAACGATATATTATTGGACTCCCCTGTGTCAAAATGCACCATTTCATATTGAGAATCTACGTAATTACTTAAATATTAATTAACTTGCTGCTGATCCAAAATTTCCGGGTTCGATTCCCGGTAGAGACACAGTTTTGAATTTCGTTTTCAGCCTGGATCTGTGAGACGATTAATCTCGTTAGTCTTCAGAATGTGTCAAAATGTTATTGGGTGCGTATTTAATTTATATTTGACAAAGTATATACGCTGATAAATTGGATGCATGCCATAAAAGTTCACACACATACATACACACATCCTCACCCTCTTACACACATACTCATAAACATACACACACATCCTCACCCTCTCACACACATCCTCACCCTCTCACACACATCCTCACCCTCTTACACACATACTCATAAACATACACACACATCCTCACCCTCTTACACACATACTCATAAACATACACACACATCCTCACCCTCTTACACACATACTCATAAACATACACACACATCCTCACCTACTTACACACATACTCATAAACATACACACACATCCTCACCCTCTCACACACATCCTCACAAACAGACACACATACACACGATTGCATTTTGTAGCTTTAACTTTTAACTCATTTATGATTCTTTCTTATATTTCACTATTAAATGAATTTTATAAGGTAATAATGTATGCATGTATTTGATACTGGGCGTGACTATGTTTTTTATATTGTGTATCACGAGTTTATTTATCCAGTCATTGTTTGTGTACTTTAAATAATTAAAATAAAATAGTATCTATAAGTTGACCGGGAAGCTATACAAAATAACGCAGTACTTTCTCAAGCCAAAAAGCCTAAAAAAGTGAGAAGAAGCCCAATAGAGCAAGAACCTGTAAAAAGGAAGAAGAAGTCGAATAGAGCAAGAGCCTGTAAAAAGGAAGAAGAAGTCTAAGAGGACAAGTGCCTGTAAAAAAAAAGAAAAAACCTAATAGAGTAAGAGCTTGTAAAAAGGAAGAACAAGCCTAAGAGGACAAAAAAAAGAAAAAGCCTAATAGAGCAAGAGCCTGTAAAAAGAAAGAAGAAGCCTAATAGAGCAAGAGCCTGGTAAAAGGAAGAAGAAGCCTAAGAGGACAAGAGCCTGTAAAAATAGAAAAAGCCTAAAGAAGAATCCTAAAAGAGCAAGAGACTGTAAAAAATATTTGGGATCGGATTACTATTTCCAGACTTAAGATATTGAAATAAGTGTTATAACTATTTAGCCACTGCACAATTGGTCGACCTATATATGTATACTTAACTACTTACATATATTATAATAGCTACGCCATGAGAGCAAGAAAGTTGTTATATGTGTTCCAGTTTAACCAAATATAATGTGGTTTAAGCTTCTCTCTGAATATATATGAACCATATCTAAATATACATTGTGAAAAATAGTGATGAGGAAGCAAGACCAAGACCGTAACTTTCTTCAACAACACCCGATCTGTTTATATTTGCTTACTTTTTGTGCGGCTTCAGCTTTTCCTGCGTCTGGGTCATCGAGTTTTGTCCTTCGACATTCCTGGTTCCCGTTCGCCTAGCATCTGGAGTGGCCCTATGCACGTCCAACCAGTCTCCTTCATACCCCCGCATCTGACGCTTCTATACTAGATGCTGGATAGTTTGCCTGCTTATTCCACAGTCAAAAGATTCTGGAAAATCTTATTTTTCCTCATTTCCACGTTTGTTATTAACAGCGTCATTGTCCTGTAAGAATTATGTTCTGCTGAATTCAAACTTTTCAAGAATGCTTATAACCTGGGGTCTTTCGTTAGGGTTTGGATAGTGTGTTTATTTAGTACCAGGTCTGCAACATTCCACCTCTCTTTTTCCATGCTCTAGGGAAGTTGAATTTAAGGGATTTCTTTAAATCTTAGCGAGTTCTCTAACTACAGGAGGGGCAATGATCGAAAGCACAGGGAGCCACGGGAGTGCAGTTGGCCTTACGCATCCAGTGATTGTCCTCGTTGTTTTATTTCATTCTGCTTTTGAGGACTAATAACAGCTCCTTGCAAAAGTAAGAAACGTCACACAAAGGACATAAGATCAGTCTGGAGAAATCTAAAACCTTGCAGACATTGCACTAGGAGTGTCAAACAGAGCGGGTTATAAGGAAATAGCTGGCACACTGTACACTGAAAGTGAAGATAATAGTGCACTGCTTTTTCGACAGAAGGTTTTGAAAGTTCTGAATATGCTCTTCGTGGCAATGGGTCATGACCTTCCTTCGATGTCAAGTCCTCGTCAGAATGTCGACTCCCGTGGCACAGTTGGTAAGCCGTATGGCTTCTGACGGACGTCCTGGATACGAACTCCAGCAGATGAGAAAACTATTAAAATTCATTTCACACACAAATATTGCTACACTGGTTTGTTGGAAGAAATTTCTATATGGCATTATACTCGCCATTTGCGCAGAGTGCAAGGAAGTGTTGAAAAAAAAAACTATTATTCTTTAAGAATATTCATTGTTTCGGTGGGTGCTTTGTGGTAATCCATAACTATAATTTTTAAATCAAACTAATTGTTTGACCGTTTCGGCTCACTAGTCCCTTCTTAAAATCACTGAAAACGGTCTGCCTTTTATATTGATATAAGTTCAATGCTCAGCATTTTCAAAAAAATGTTAAACAGGAAAAAAAAAACAAACAAGTGCATTACTAAGACCTATCAAAAAATAAAATAATACAAACAAAATAAAATATATAAGTACCTAAAACTAATAATATATAATCAATAATATATAACTAATATAAACTAATAATAGTAAAAGATACTACTAGATAATTGTCGCAATAAAAAAATAATAATTGTTGTTTTAAATCAAACTAGTCATTCATTGTAATTACTGCCCTTCAATAGAAAAATAAATAAATATAAGATTTAAAAAAATACTCGTAACAAAAATACTGTTTTTGCATGGTAAGTCTTGGTCTGATTTGTTCATCACTAGTGCAAAGTTGTATGAAAATTTGTGGCTTTGGAAGTTTTACATAATATGTATGTAACGTAATGTTAAATAGGTCAACGTGTTATTTTTTTTTTGAAATGGAAATATTGTCGCCGCTAAATGTTACGTTTGTTGTCAACTACATAACTACAATAATACAATTGAATTAGGTATTTGAAACTTAAATGATTTTGAGGAGATCGTGGAGCGAGTACAAAAATAAAAATATACCACATAACGCCTCTCCTGAACGAGCTCCGCTGGTTGAGGTGTCCAGCAATGAATAGGCTTAATTCTAATTCTTCCTCTTTTATGTAGACCAAAATTTTATACAAACTTTTCCTATAGTCTGATTGTTCTTTTCCTTCTTTTATGTCGACCTTTGGGTGAGTTTTTATACAACTATTTCATGGAGTCTAATTCTTCTTCCTCTGCTTTTGTGTAGGCCTTTGGGACAGTTCAACTATTTCCTATAGTCTATTTTTTTTTATTTATGTAGCCCTTTGGGTGAGTTTCTATACAAACTTATTCCTATTATCTTATTCTTCTTCTTATTTTACGTAGATCTTTGGGCCAGTTTTGATACCAACTATTTCTTTTAATGTAACATTTGGTGAATTTTATATAATCTATTTCGTATAGTCTAATTCTTCCTCTTTTATAAAGACCAAGGGTGAGTTGTTATACAAACTATTTCCTTTAATCTTATGCTTCGTTTTCTTATTTTATGTAGACTTTGGGTGAATTTTATATAAAATACTTCCTATACTTCCTTTTATATAAAATAGTCCGATTCATCTTCTTCTTCTTTTGTGAAGACCTTTTGGTCAGTTTTTATATAATCCATTTCCTATTGTGTAATTCTTCTATTTCATCTTTTATGTTGACCATTGGTTCAGTTTTTCATTGGGTTATAGTCTTATACTTATTCTTTTTTATTTAGACTTTTGGGTTAGTTTTAAGTCTAATAGTCTATTGTACAGAAATATTATAAACAATATGCACACTTGATGAAAATAAATGAAAATGAATGGGATGTGAGCAACAAGAGAATCTTTTCAATACTTTTGTTCAATTAAATTTACACCATTTATTATATCATCCTATATTGCTTAATTTTCAATACCTACACATTTGATTTCGATGACAATACATAAAAAATCGGGGCTCTGGCCATTACTGGACTCTTCACAAAGTTTGTATTCAAATTAAAAACTATTTAACATAGTTTAAGTCTTCTTCTTCTGTAATGTAGACTTATGTGTCAGTTTTAAGTCTTTCAGTCTAATTGTGCAAAAATAAAGGTAATTAACTATATGCACACTTGACGAAAAAATATAAAAACGAATGGGATGTGACCAACACTAGAATCTTTTCAGTACTTTTGTTTAATCAAATTTAAAACCATTTCCCATCATCCAAAATTACTAAATTTTCAAAACACATTATTTGCTTTCGATGACAATATATAAAAATGGGTGTTGTGGCCAAAACCAAACTCTTTACAACGTTGTCTCTTTACAATCAGTCATATTTAAAAACCATTTCCCATAGTCCATGCATGCAGAAATTGTATGTACCTAGGTACTTATATGTAAAAAGAAATGGGTTGTGGCCATCACTTCAACATTTTACAACGCTTAAACTCAATTAAATTTCAAACCACTTTTCATAGTCCGATTTAGCAAAAATTTTGTGTGACAATATTATAAAAACGATTGCTTATTCCTTCACTACTTTACATTCTTGGCCAACGGCGGGATTTTAAAGCTAGTAAATAAATAAATAAATGAATAAATAAATAAATAAAATAATTAAATAAATAAATATATTAAGAAGTGACACAGCAAGTACACAATGCCGCAGCAATCTCGGGCTGTCTGAGGTAAACTATATAGAAGAACACACACATGAGCACCAAGGACAAAATGAGGATATACAAAACATGCGTCAGACCTATCCTAATATACGCCATTGAATCCAGAGCTGATACGGTCCGTACCAAACAACTTATGCGCAACAGTGAAATGAAAATACTGCGATACATAGCTGGCAAAAGTCTTCGTGATAGAGTCAGAAATACAGAGATCCGAAGAATTTGCGAAGCTGAGGACATCGTAAGATAGGGGCGCCAAAGAAGAAGGTACTGGAATGAGCACGGCAGTAGCATGTTCGAAGATAGAATCCCAATGATAGCCCGAGACAACGTACCGCAGGGGTCTAGACCACGAGGACGCCCACCAAAAAGATGGCGAGATAGTTTGCAGTCCACATCACAGGAGGCTGAAAATGCAGCATGAAACAGGCCCTGGGCCTAATGAAAGAAGAAGAAGAAGATTAATTAATAAAAAAATAAAAGTAAATAAATAAATAAAAATAATTAATGAATTAATTTTAATCCATAAGATTTCTTAAGTCTGAATGTATGTAGGTAATCCTAATTAACTTCTTGATTAATCCTGCAGTTCTTTTAAATAAATTAATGGATTCGCGGACAAGGCGGACAATTGACTGTGACCTGAAACATGAAGCACCATCTACTTACAAATATAAATAGCATTGATAAGTATATAAATAAGTTATTTAAGCAACGTTACGTCGGCAAACATACATACAGACATATTATGTAGGAAATGATATAAGTTGATGATAATATTATGGTCTTCTTAATATAAATTTGCTATAGGTATTTACATAATACATAGTTGTTTCGTTTTCCCGATTATCGTACATCTGTCCTTTTCTAATTTACCGAGTTGGCACGAAGCAGCATCCACACATGCCACAGATTCATACATTATTTAGCGAGGAATGCTTTAATTAAATGCTTCACTTACCACTAGATATTATGTAGTATAATATACATACCTAGGTAGTTATATCAATATAATAATCTAAATATTTAAGTAGACACATTGAAATAACTTTACACATTACGTATAATAATAATATTAAAATTACACTATGATATTATTTATTTATTTACATAACTTATATGACTGATTACAATGAATGACAAAATTGTGTTTGTTCGTCAACAAACAATAAAAAAATAAAGCAAAAAATAAAAAAAAAATGTATATTACACTAAGATAACAATCAAACAAAAAAAAATGATAATACTTCATAGCATTTTTACATTATTTTAATTGTATCTCGGGTAACTAACAGGTACTATGCCAAATATTTATTTACCACGCACCCAATAACAAGTTGACACTTACGATATTAGAGACATACGATATTAAATCGCCTCACAGATCCAGACTGAAAACACAATTAAAAACTGTGTCTCCACCGGGAATCGAACCCGGGACCTTTGGATCAGCAGTCAGATACCTAACCAACTGAGCCACGAAGGACGACAATTAAAAAGGATAGGATAAGGATAAGGAGAGGAAATCGGGATAAGGTATTTTCACAAGGATTTTTCTAGCATACATGATTGGAAATCTATCTCATAAATTTAATAATAGTCAATTTTCCACATCCGGTTTCTGATCTAAAAATACATATAAGATTACCTACCGTACCGTTAATCAACACAAGGATTAAAAGTTATAGAAAAAAAATACTCAATAGTTTTTCAGAGTATCTGTCATTTATTTTAAAACTTTACAAAAAAAAAACATAAAACAAACTTAAATTTCAAAAAAACTCACCCAATAGAATAAGATGTAAAAATATATCAACTATTTTTTATTTTAAAGACGTATCTTTTGAGGATTCCGTGGATAATATTTTAAAAATTAACTATATGGCCAACTATAAACCTTAAAGTGTTATTCGCAAGGTGACAAATGCTTCAGGTTTTAGATTTTTGTTATTTTTTAGGATAATAGCATTGACGCAAATGAGTGCAAAATTGGGATATAATTGCGTTTGGTTCTGAATGCCTACCTATCCTGTAAAAGATGTTTTGTATGTGTATCATAAATTCGTCCATAGAATCTTCGAATCCGGAGATTTCTGGCTATCATAATATTATGGATCATAGACTTCCAGAGACTTGAAATAAAAACAAAATGGACTATGAAAAAAATATCGTCGCCACTCTGCGGTGAAGTTATTTAGGTACAAGTCAGTAAATTCGGACAAAATAATAAGTCCTCGTGAAAGAATCGGCGGAGTTTTTTTTTCTTTATCCACAAACAGCCCCAAATGAGTGCCATTAATTATTTTTGTTGAAGTCATTTCGGGGTAAATTGTGAGGGGAAAGAAATAATAATCTTTTGAGATTTGATAAAATCGGATTAGTCCTCTTCCATCGACTCGTCTTTTTGTTTGGTAAACAGTTAAAAGTGGTGTGCATTGTAAAGACCAATGTAAAGATCAGAAGGTTGCGTGTTCAAATCACGTCGCGGTCACCAATGTGAATATGAAGGTCGGTACCTATAGTGGGACGTTATGAAAAAAACTGGCGTTCGGTTGCCAAATTCACAAACAAGTTCTCATTCGGTTGTCAAATGAGAACTTGTTGGTCCACCAATGGAGGGGGCTACCTCCTCAATCTCCAACAAGATGATCATTGGTCTTAAAGAGACACATTGCATTTACTTCAGAACAACCTCGACCAGTGATGGTAGAGGGAAGGAATATTGAAAAAGTAGATTCATAATACCCCGGACATAAGGTAAAGAAAGCTAGGTGGAGACAATCAGGAAGCAGAGATCGAACGGAGGCGGGGTCTTGCGTTGGCTGCATTCGATAAACTATAGTATATTCTCAGATCCAAACGATTTGCAAACCACTTAAAGAAAAAAGTATTTCATATTAAATGCATCCTCCCAGTACTGACATATGGTTTTGAAACTGTTATTTTTACAAAACGTACAGTACAGAAACTCCGAGTAATGCAATGAATGGATCACAGAAAGGACAAAAGTTACCGATGTTGCATACAAGGTAGCTTCCTTAAAATGGAATTGGGCTGGCCATGTAGTAAGGACAGCAGATTATCGATGGACCAAACGCACCCTGGAGTGGCGACCGAGAACTGGACGCAGAAACCAGGGCAGACCGCAAACAAGATGGTCTGACGACATCAAACGAGTGGCAGGAGGTCAATGGCACAGGGTGGCGAGGGATAGGGAAGCATGGAGGTTGAAAGGGGAGGCCTATGTCCAACACTGGACGAATAACGGCTGATGATGATAATGTTTTTTTTATTTCATTTGGAAACAAGAAAAACTTATTTTATAAAATACATAATAACACTTCACATTTCTGATGCTTAACAAGTCGATGACAGTCGACAAGCCACTAATATGTAAGCTGAACAACAGCATCGCCATCTATGATGTGATGTCACCCTTGTACCGTGCCAGCATTATGATTTTATTTCATAAATAATATGGGTCGTATTACGGGAGTTATTTGAGAAAAATATAAGAAAAAGTTGAGGTTTTGTAAGCAGTATTCTCGCACTACGGGACCTTACCTTTTTTTTCTTATATTATTCTTAAATAACTCCCGTAATGAAATCCTATGTATATTTCATTCCAATGACGAAAAATGGACTTGTAATAAAAGCTCAGTCGATGACCAAGATTTAAATCTCCCATCCCTGGTTCGATCCAAAGAGATGCTGTAATGTGTAATGTCGCGAGACGAAAAAAACGTAATATATTAAGATATTTATTGTGTTTTTACATTTTATCGAATAATTCTGTCTCGAGATGAGCTGATATAGGTGGGTGG
This sequence comes from Molanna angustata, assembly GCA_963576475.1. Lineage (NCBI taxonomy): Eukaryota > Metazoa > Arthropoda > Insecta > Trichoptera > Molannidae > Molanna > Molanna angustata. Next base: position 26,449,578 of record OY754987.1, read on the forward strand.
GTTGAGCTAAATTTAGCTTTTATTTTGGGTTGCGTCTGATATATTAACAACATTGATTGCTAAATTATAAATAAAGTAAAGTTTTACATTAATAATTTATATAAAAAAGGGCATAGTATGCCAGTTAGAGACATGTATGCGATGATCTATGAGAATAACAGACGAAAATGTTGAGATGATGAATGAAAGCTAATAAGGCGATTATTGCGGGTCAGGATAGACAAATATGGCGCTCATTTCTCTCTGCCTACCCCTTAAGGGACATGGCGTGATGATATGTATTTATCGAAAATTAATTTAACACGCACCCAATAACAAGTTGCCACATTATGGAGACTTACGATATTAATCGTCTCACAGATCCAAACTGAAAACACAATTAAAAACTGTGTCTCCACCGGGAATCGAACCAGGGACCTTTGAATCAGCAGTCAGATACCTAACCAACTGAGCCACGAAGGCCGACATATCGGCAGTTGAATAGAAATTTTCAATAAATTAAAGACTTCATTACATTGATAATGACCTTTTCCAGACGACTTTAAAAAAAAATGCATATAACGAAAAATTTTCCGATAAATTTCGAGAGTGGGACCGTTTCCGAACATGATTTTTTTCCAGATGTAAAGGGCAGATAATCACTTGTTCCAGTAAGCAGACGATATTAACAAAAAAATCGCATTTTGAATCAGAATGTTCTTAAATAAATACCTAAATAAATAAATAAAAATATAAATGGTATTTTCAACATTTCATTACTGAATAAGCGTTACACAATTTTTCAAATATAACAAAAATTCCCAAAATATGTAAAAAAACTCAAGACTATACGCACTTTCCAATCTTTCGATTGTTAGGCCTTCTAATTTGTAGAATTCCATTATGATAATGATGAATATGAACACATATATAATTATACAATTTATTTATTTTAAAATAAATAAATTCTAGAATTATATATGTGTTCATATTCATCATTATTACACAAGACTAGTTTTAGGAACGCCCAAGTAAATCGGAATAACTTTCGACGTTAAATATACGGGTATTATAGAACGACGTATGACAGGGTCAGAAATGAGGACATAGGGAAAGAATGTAGGATAAAGAAAGATGTTATTAATAGAATGAAAGTTAACACATTGGGATGGTTTGGCCACATGGGGAGAATGAATGAGGAACGCCTTACGAAGAAAATATACATTGCGGACAGGAATGGAATGAGAGGACGGGGCCGCGCAAGGAAGGGATGGCACGTCCATGTGAACGGTATTTTGAAAGACGGAAATCTAAGAAGCGTGAACAACAGACGAACATGTATAAGACGATGTATGAATGTTGTCGAGGCGATGAATGTATGTCAAGATAGAAGTATGTGGCGTTCGGTTCTCTCTGCCTACCCCGTGAGAGACATGGCGTGATGGTATGTATGTATGTATTAGGTATACGTAGAATCAAAACGTAGCGTCAAGCTGTTTACATATTTGGGGTAGGAAATATGAACTGACCTTCACACTTTCCTATCCTGACATATATTTATTTATTATAATTTATTTATTTATAAATTATACTAAGTAGGGTTGGAGAGACAAGGCAAATTATGAAAAGAATTGCGCAACAGAGAACAACTTGGATAGGCCACAACATCCGGCACCCAGACCTGCTTTTTACCATCGTCGAAGGAATGATTGATGGGGGTAACTGTAGAGGTCGCCCCAGAAACAACTACGATTATATAGGCCAGATAATCGGTGACCTGCGCTGTAGCAGCTACAAAGAGATGAAGAGACTGGCGGACGATAGAGTTAAGTGGAAAGATCGAGTGTTTGGTGTAGACCAATCCTAGGATTGTGACCCAGAAGAAGAGATTTACTTATACATACACTGATAGACATTTCAATAATTATTGAATCTGTAATGCCCCACGATCACATAAATGGAATTTTAAAAGATGGAGACGATAGAAGTAAGAATTACAGAAGAGCGTGTATGAGACGATGCATGTACTTGAATGAAGCGCGAAATGTATGTATGTCAAGAGAGAGGATTCTGGCTTTTGGTTCTCTCTGCTGACCTCAAATAGGGAAATGAGGTGATGGTATAGTCACTATAGTGTTATATATTTCACAAAGTTTGTTTTTATTTAGTCTTCCGACGACCGTTTCCGCTAATAAAGCTATAATCAACTTTTTTTTCTTATTATGGAACTCTACAAACTATAACTCTCAATCGACAGATTGAAAACTGTTAATATCCATGTAAAAAGAGAAGATTCTGGCGATCGGTTTGTTTTTCCTACCCCAAATAGGGTAACAGCGTGATGGTATGACCATTACTGATACTAAATATAATAATATATGTATATGTTAGTTTGTGAGTATGTAGGTATAAGTTTATTACTAAACATTCAGTATGACATATGACCCACATTATGAAGATTGGTATTTTAATAATCTCTCGTCGTGTGATATTAGAGATGGTTGGAAGAGGGTGTATTTAGTGGAATGAGATGGAGAAAATAGAGAATGGAAAATAAGATAGAAATAAGGATATATTGGATTGTTTGGAAAGTCGTGTTAAGGGGGGGATTGCTGCCAACGTACCTATTTTTCAATTTGATATACCATCATTATTTCTTATCAAATCGTTTTGAAAAAAATAATTTAGATAGTTTGGGTATTTATAAAGAAAAATGTATCTTTACTTTTTGATAATGTTCTGTAAAAATTCTTGTAGAAAAATAATGGCATACCCCACGTTTATCTTATATTTTTAATAAAATATAAGGCGTAGTTCAACATATTTTTTTGTAAATTAAAGAAGACAAAAATGTCTAGAAAATACGATGTGACGTTGCATTAATGCTTCAGGTTTAGAAAATAAACCTAAAAATCATTTATTTTCCATTCAGCGCCATTGCGAAATATAAGTTTTTTTTTGGTTTATTAACTTAACCTGATGCATTAATGCAACGTTACATCGTATTTTTCCAGATATTTTGATCTTCTTTAATTTATAAAAAAATATAATGCTCTATACCTTATAGTTTTTTAGAAATTTAAGATAAATGTCAAAAATTGGGGTATGCTTATTATTTTCCTACAAGAATATATACAGAACATAATTAAAAAAATAAGGTATATTTTTATTTATTAATATCCAAACTAACTAGGTTATTTTTTTCAAAATGATTCGTTTTGTAGTAATGATGCAAATTCAAATTGAAAAAATAGGTACGTTGGCAGCAGTCCCCCCCTTAATACGAATATTTTTATAGTTACATATACATTTATATAGTCGTCCTTTTCTTCATGATTGAGGATAGCGTCTGTAGTCCGTCGCCACACGTATGGCCCGCCTCCATGCCAATCTGTTTTGGGCTGAACGCAGAGCACCAGTCACCGAAGACCCCATTGTGGTCTTGACCGATGTCCATCACAACAAGCTTCTCGATCCCTTCTGGCAATGCATCCAAAGAATTGAAGAATACGTCGGTAACATATCGTTGACAGACGATCCTCAATCTTCAGCTCGTCCTGCAAAATCGACACATTCGTTCTTCTAGCTGTCCATGATTTATGCGCAACATACGCCTCCATCACCACATTTCGAAAGCATCGATCCTCTTTCGCTCTGACTCCCTAAGTGTCCATATTTCCATACCATACAGGAACATCGAGAATATCAGAGCCCCGATGAGTCTAGCCTTGGTTTTTTTTGTGACGGTCCTGTCCTTCCACACTCGTGTGTGCTTTACCAGTGCTCCCTTTGCCATGGCGATGCGTCTTTTCACTTCCACTTCACAACCACCGGTGTCACATAAATATGTTGGAACCCAGATATGTGAAGTACATGCTCTATCAATCACCATCAGTTTGGTTTTGCATTGGTTTATGCTCAGACCGAGTGATAGACTTTTATAGTAACGTATTCACAAACATTGGATTTCTTCCCTGTCTGGAGACAATGATATTACCCAATAGAGAAGAAGATGGATTATTATAGGAAACCGGGAAATTAAGACACATACTGGACTTACGACTTGTCAACGGCTGGTTTACGTGACAACTTTATGCGCTTGAGCAATGTTCACGAATTATACCTGTTAAATTAAAATATAGAACAAATTCAAACACAGTACATACATAATTTATTGTGAAACGATCTAAGTGGTACTTGAAAACAATTACCTACAGTAAATTTGTATGAAATTGTTCAATTTTGTCTAAATGTCAAATGAATCAAGCAGGAACATGCATTTGTCATCGGTAATACACAAATTCTAAAAGTTTCAGAGCTCCAACTGGTCGCGTAGTTAGATAATAATTCATTGCAATATTCCAGCATGGAGAGACAGGTGAATTTAAATAAAAGCGTGTAAAAAAACTCAAGTAATTGTAACTCATTTAGCCCACCTTTGATTTCATTTTGCATTGTACTCACTGCTGGTAGCAAAACAATTAATTATTCCTGTCTAATGTGGCCTCCTGAAAAGGGTTCTAGAAATACAGAATATGTCCACGAACCTGTTCCTTTCCAAATTATTGTATGTGGTAAGGCATCGGTACAGTGGTGATTTCTGAGCGGCGTTTTGTTTTTTTTTGTTAGTCTCTAAAAAGAACATTCAAGTTATCCGTGTTTGTCAGTTTGGTATGTTGGTTGAACTTAATAATTTTCTGATGGTCTACACGGCCAATATTGGAGTTTATTATCTCAAAAAGTAAGGTTAACTACATAGGTCTTACGTGGTTTTTGTGAAATTTGACGACGTCGTCAGCGTATTGTCTTATGTAGCAGTGTCTTATGTTCGATCCCCAGCAGAGGAGAAATTTATTTAAAATTATTTGAACTAAAATTATTGCTTTTCCGGACTAGGAAAATTGATAAGTTGAAATAAATTGACATTCTGGCCACATGTAAATAGTGTTAGGAGCTGTTTTGTAACATTACGACATTATCCCTCAGTAATAATCATAATAAACACTCCCTTGCACCCTGCGCAAGTGGCGATTTATTGCCATATGGCAATTTCTTCCAACTATATAACCAGTGTTTCCAGCCCAGAGAAGCCATATTAGCGTGAGAAATTAATTTAAATAATTTTTTATCCTCTTCCGGGAATCGAACCCAGGACGCCCGCACATAAACCAAACGCCTTACTAACTGTACCACAGTGTGTGGTGACCAGCGACAAGTGAGCGGCGCATGCGTTTAAAAATGAAATAAATAAAAATAATGTCAGTGCGAAAATAATGAAATATTGTAGGTATACCTATTACCTACACACGAGTAAATGACAATATCACTCGCTTATTGGGTGCAGGGACGAGAAGTAATGAAATTAAAACCTTTATTTAAAACCGCAATAACTTTCCAAACAACCTAGACCAAACTGAGAAGGTTTTTTTCTAACATCATAGAATATATTGCATGCGTTTCAGAATACTAATATCGTATATTCGTATTATATAATATAGGTACATATATTGGTTTGGTAGAATAAAGGAAACAGCCAGGTCAGTTCTGAGAGATGGACTGAATATGTTAATACCCAAGGTGACCGTCCAGCGGTATTGCAAAACGTGCTTTCTATAACAAATTATACCTATATTTAAAAGTTCTAAAGAAGTACCTACTTTTTGGAATTACTATATTTGTAGATATCGGTAAGAATATATCGATGGTTACCCGGACAAATATTGTATGTCCACTTTTTGGCGAAATTGAGTTATGATACACATTTTGTAGAGCTTAACATTCTCTTTAATCTGTAAAAATATTGGATGTCAATACTCAATACAACAAGAGATATAGTCAATTTAAAAATGCATAGTAAGCGTATATCCCATCATTGTGACTTGACAAATATTGCAAGTGATATACACTGTTAGTGTATTATAATAGCCAAGAGAGGTTACTACACAAATATTGTATGTTGGACATACAATATTTGTCTATTATTGTCGATGCTTCTTCCTGCCCAAACGTTGGACATACGTAGTACATTATTACACTATTTATATTTTGACATTAGTTTTCGCGCCGTGAAAGTTGACAGTTAGTCTGTGAATTTTATTGATAATTTGAAAGAAAATAAGTATTATTTTGCTCGAAATGGATATCAATGTGAGTTCTCGTACCAAGAAAATTATGAGCCTCATTAAAAATAAGGAGAATCAAGGTAATGAACATAATAAAGTATTATTTCACTTAATACTCAATTTGTTTTTAATCTGTTTGGTTTTAGCTGGTATCTTATCACATACTTAGTCATAGTCTTGAAGATGCCCTAGCAAGGCGAAATAGCTATCGACGAACTAACCAATATACGTAGAATTTAAAACAAATTGTTTTATTTTTAATATAAGTTATACCGGTGTTTTCGTTGGTGGAAACAACCAAAAAGGAAAATCAGCGCCGTACAAAACGAGTGATACAGGTGATTTTCTTATTAAAAAACATATTGATTCTTTTCCACGGGTATCATCACATTATTGCAGGCGGCGATACAAAGAAAATGTATTTATCTTCTGAACTTAATATAACGTTAATGTATAGACTATTTAAAACTGACTTCGCACTCGACTTTAAAAATACTGTAATGCCATCCCTTAAAATTTACAGGACAGTTTTTAATAGCTATGATCCACAAATGGGTTTTCATAGTCCAAAAAGAGACTAGTGCTCGCGATGTAATACCTATTTACAATATAACTGCAGACAAATCGCAATTAGAGGAGCAATGGAAATGTCTCCGAAAACGTGCTGATGATGTCATGAAAATAAAGGAGATGAACAAACAAGAGGCTATAGCAAATAAAGGAGTAGAATATCTGTGTATATCATTTGATATGCAAGCAATTCTAAACGTACTCTTTGCAGGAAACAGCCAAATTGATTATACAATCTTCGATTCAAAAGTAACTCCAATGGTCATTGCTTTGTTTGGGATAAAGTAAATGGTGGGAAAGGAGCGACAGAAATATCAACATGTCTTTTAAAGTATTTGTTCAATTTGCCGTCCACAGTGAATCATGTTGTCTCCTTCAGTGATACTTGTGGAGGGCAAATTAAAAACAAGTTTATTATATTAATCGTTTATAATTTTTTTTAATGTTTGTTAATAGTTGATAATTTTTTGAATATTTGTTAATATTACCTATAAAATAATTATTATAGTTTGAATAAAATTCTTAAACACCAAACATAAAACATTTCTTTTACTTTTCTAAGTTTCGAACTAAAAGATTTCGAATGAAGATTTTATTTGAATCCTTATACCTATTTCGTATATTATTAATTAAAGTTTTTAAAAGTAGGTATATAAGAAATATAATCTATTTATACGATTTTGTGTTATAAGTATGGCTTTCACTGATAAAAAATAATTATTCTCAATTAAATAAGATATCACAGTCATCATACCAATGTAGTAAATGTACAGTATACAATAGTTGTATGTCCATACATCTTTTTTTAAAACTCAATTTTAATTGTGTAAATGTTGATTAATGTAATAAAATTGTATTCAGATATTGTCATAAAAGACCATTCATCCTGATCATTGCATTATTTGTATAACATTTGATAATCTAAAGCTTTGACTTCTACTCAAACTTTCATGTTGAGTTTTCTCAAAACTATAAAAAGTGGACATACAATATTTGTCCGGGTAACCATCGATATTAGGTTTCTTGCAATGAAAGAAGTTCAAGGTTTCTCTATTTTGTGTATAGGTACCTACTGTCTTACTTATAAACTATCACTAAGAAGAGTATGTAATAGAACGATATATGATAGAATAAAAAATGAGGACATAAAGTGATGATGCAAGATGAAAAAGAGTATTATAAATAAAATGAAAATGAATTCTTTGAGGTGGTTTGAATATATAGAAAGAATGAATGATGAACGACTGACCAAAAAAATATACATGGGTGTAAGAGATGGAGTGAATAGCAGGGGCCGCCCTAGAAAGGGATGGCATGACCATGTGAATGATATTTTGAAAGAAGGAAATATAAGAAGCTTGAATAATCGACGAGCATGTACCTATGAGACGATGCATGGATGTAAAGGAAGCTAGGAATGTATGTAAAAATAGTTGAGTATGGCACCCGGTTCTCTCTGCTTACCCCGTAAGGGATATGGCGTGATGGTATGTATGTATGTATATATGTATACTTATAAACGTAAACTATCTATAGTATATGTTAATAGAGCGTGATTCGAAAGAGTTTACTTATAAACTGTGACTATCTTTATTACCTACACCTTTATTTAGTAGGCGTCAAGTTAGGACGGGTCGAGAGGTTGTTTTGCGCTTGACTAACACGTCATACCAAATATTTCAAAATGGCGGATCTTCCACATATGATCCGACGCATATTTGAAATTGATAGAAAAATGTAATCCTAAATCCTTGTTATTCTTCATCACAATCGTATTTAAATTGACTCAACGCGGCACAATGCGGTGTTTGTTTTTATTTTTCGATGTCATTTATCCCAAGATAACACGCATTTACCTATTTTTGACATCTGTGAAGCCGATGCGGTCATATGAAAAAATAAATGAGGGTGTTCGTAAACAATTCGGTCAACTAGTTAGTCATATCGTAGTAGGTATATGTTTATAAGTAAAAAAATATACCGATCTTAAGTAGTGATTATCTAGTTGCGGGTTTAGTAAGCAATTTAATTAAGACCGATACATTTTAAAAATATTTATTGTATATTCAAATTAAATTTATAATGATTCGTAGTGAATATCATCTTTTTAATGAACAATTTTAGTCATAAAATGTGTATATAATAGGTATTTGAAATTGTCAATATAGGTACCTATACATAAAAGGTTTTCATAATTATTTAATAATATCATTCATATCATCACGGCAAATTAACAAAATGTGGAGCAACCAGCGACAAATTTGCGGGTGTGCATTATCTTATATAATGAAGCACGACACGGCGGCGTGTGCAGCACATTCGTGGTTTATATTGAATCTTAATTAAAAAAATTAATATAAAAACAGAAGCGAAAAATCACTAAGATCGCCCCTGTATTTTGTGCTGTTATTTCCTCGTTATTTTCCCAGCAGTTAATTAACCATTGTGTGTTGTATTGCCATTGCCGGCATACCATCACAAGCTGGCTCTGTATTGCAAGTAATAACTTCACTTCAATTATATTGCATTCATACAACTTCCTTCATCATCAATATATTATTATACATAGTCATTTTTTTCCTAGATACGAGCGCCATTTTAATAAACGTGTAACGTTAAAAAAAATATTGTACGTTTGTAAAAGATACATAAAAAAAACACGTGTAAATGTACCTACTGACATTTTAATAATATTTCTTCTTGAAAAGTTGACAAACCCTGAATGTATTTTTATAAACATAGTATATTTCTAGATTACAGTCCCCATTTATCCACAAATTATTATTTATTTATTTTTATTAATTAATTAATTTATTTATTTATTTATTTATTATTCATAGAGAGTTAGGTATACAGTCAATACAATTTTGTAAAAAAAACAACAATGCATTGCTTAGTTAGTGGACCAGTGAAAACTCCATACATTAATCAATAGGACTACCATAAAAAAATACAAATTAAAAATACATACAAACTTGACTATACATATAAAAGCAAAACAAAAGCTGCTCACACAAAAAAAAGCTGTTTAATACACAAACCAAATATAACACATATTATATAAACTGACTAATAACGCCCCACTAGGCAAAATCCTGTTCTGGGACTGTTATTTTACACAGTTAAGTACCTATCTATATTAAACATACATACATACATACCATCACGCCATATCCCTTACGGGGTAAGCAGAGAGAACCGAGCGCCATACTCCTCTATTTTTGCATACATTCCTAGCTTCCTTTACATCCATGCATCGTCTCATACATGCTCGTCGATTATTCAAGATTCTTTTATTTCCTTCTTTCAAAATATCATTCACATGGTCATGCCATCCCTTTCTGGGGCGGTCCCTACTATTCACTCCATCTCTTACACCCATGTATATTTTTTTAGTCAGTCGTTCATCATTCATTCTTTCAATATATCCAAACCACCTCAAGGAATTCACTTTCATTTTATTTATAATACTCTTCTTCATCGTGCATGATAGAATAAAAAATGAGGACATAAGGAGGGAATATTAAACAGTACCTAACTTTAAAATTTTCACATGCTCTAAAAGAAGAGTAAACAAGAAAAAAAATATATGTTAAATAAATTATACAAATTCAAAAAATAATCAATTGTACAAAATATTGACAAAAGTAAATATAAAAAGTATTGACAGAAGCAAAAAAATTGGAATATAAATTTAATATGACATGTGCCGGGCATTGAGCTATACACATTGGAATGTCAATACCAAAAGTGTGTCACATAAATTATTGTTAATCTCTTGTTTTAAAACATTTCAATATTATGTATTCTTTGTTATTAAATTATATCAATAAATATTTTTTTATGAAATAAGTACGTGGTAGTTGTTGGTTTTAGAATTTTAAATAAAAACATAATTTTATTTTAGTGTTCTTTGATTTTCATCCAAATAACTCCCTATAATTCCTTTGAAACAAATATGTACAACTAGTTAGAAAGAGAGAGCAAGCCCCCCCAGCAGTAGCTGTACTACTCGCACAATGCGACACAGATTCTTACCTGCAAATGTTCTATATACAGCGCTCCAAATGGGTTCAGCTCATTGATGCCGGGTCAGAAGTGACGGGCGGATGACCACCTCAGCATAGTGCCTACCTGATATCTTTATCCAGTTTATCAGTGCACCCTATATATTATGTTCTTAAACATAATAATTTTGTTCGCCTGTAGCACAAGCATTTATGCTTAGTTGAGGGAATTTATGATGATGTGTATGTTATTTATTGTCAGATGGCCATATTCATTTAAAAAAAAAATAGAACGAAAAATAATTCATTATAAAATATACAGAATTATTAAAAAAAGCTAGGTATGTAGTAGTGTGTAGAGGGTTTTGTTTGCTTTTAGATCAACGGGTTGGAAGGACTAAGAGAGAAATGAACATCATGAAGGTATCTGCTACATATAGCTATTGTTTCCCGAATATTTTTAATTGTGCACTTTTAATTTTATTTACATTGACAGCGTTTACTATGTAGAATTCCATTTTTAAATAAATTAAACACTTGTTTATCTTTTTACATTTATTTTTACTCTCCAGAACGACCGTTTCGCCGTTCACAGGCGAAACGGTCGTTCTGGAGAGTAAAAATAAATGTAGAAAGAAAAACAAGTGTTTAATTTATTTAAAAAAATTAAATTATTACGAATATAAAACATAGTTTTAATCCACAAATTGATTCAATTATTTGAACAAAACATTGTTTTTTTATACAATTGAAATTAATTAAAAAAAAGACTAACCAACAATCATTTAAAAACAACAGCAACTTCAAACTTCCACAAAATACACGACATCAAATAAATATAATATAATAATTATATAATACTACAATAAGTATAATAAAATAATAACTAATTATAAATAAACATTAATACTATAAACCATTGAACAAGCGCATACCTAATAAATAATAATATAAAATTATTACAAAAATTTATTTTGTATAAAAAACATTGTACAATATTATACTTTAGCAACAAATAAACAAATATTTATAAATCAAATCAAATGGAACTTGCAAATTATAACAAAGATTTTATAACTATCAATCACCGCAAGTAAAAACAATTACCTTGTATATGCGCGCATCCACACTAATTCACACTTATTTGTTGTATTATTTTGATATTGGGTATAGTACGTAAGAGGTACATGTTATTTTTGTATTATATTATTTATTTAATCTCAATAATTGTATGCATGTACTGTATGCTGTCCTTGGTAAAATAAAATAAAATAAAATAAAAGAATTCTATTGTATAATTGTAATATAATGTAAGAATCAACAGTATCATCACTACCTAGAAGAACTACCTAGAAGAACTACCTAGAAGAAATTATTTATGATGAACCACTGCATCATCATCATCATCAGCACCGACGACTTCAAGCAATACACAAATTCACCATGGGTATCATCATCACCAGCAACAACGATCATCATCAAAGGACAATGCTAGCAACCACCTTCAACCGACATAATCGAACGTCTACAACTTCAAACAACATTATTATGACCCATCTTCTTCTTCTTCTTCTTCTTCAGCCAGTTTTCATCCATTCTTGCACATAGGCCTCCCCCTTGATCCTCCACAATTCCCTGTCTTGGGCACACTGCATCCATCTCCCTCCGGCACATTTCTTGATGTCATCAGACCACCTTGCCTGGGGTCTGCCAACACCTCTTCGGCTTGTTCTCGGTCGCCATTCTAAGATCTTTTTGGTCCATCGTGAATCCTGGCATCTGGCAATATGCCCAGCCCAGCTCCACTTAAGGCCAGCGACCCTTTCCGCTACATCGGCTACTTTGGTTCTTTGTCTTATCATGACATTCTGAATTCTGTCCCTTATTGAAATACCCAGCAACTTTCTCTCCATAGCTCTCTGTGTCACTAACAGCTTGTGCATGACCCATCGTAGAAGATCAACTTCAATATTCTACAACTTCAACAGCAACTGCATTACTTCGTAAACATCGCAGAAGATCATTTCGCCTCTTCATATCGGAGCTATGGATTCACCTGCCAATTCCAATCATCGCTGACGACAACATTCCAGCAAATTACGAATCGCTCCTGCTTACCAGTACCTACTGCTACTCAATACCTGCCTACCACTCCATCAACTGGATGTCAAATAATCATCGTGCACATACTACTACATGCATTTTACACTACGAGCACACAAAAACTCCCCACGTATCATCGCTTAGAAGAGCATTGAACGAGGACGGATTTTGTTGGGACCTGGTCCCATCCTTCGTGGACTCGTCAGCCAAGGACGACCCTCCTTCTGACACACTCTAGGAAGCTGCTCAGCACTCACGTTACTAACTTCTCTGTGTTTTCGCCCCACTGCTGGCACACGCTAGGAAGCTACAGTAACTTACTTAAGGTCGCTCCATCAGCCGCATGGACGCACCACAATATTCTAAAGGCTAAACTAGATCTACATTTCCAAAGCTGTCCCCTGACGACACGCCGCAAACTACATACACTCTCGTGCTTCGCCCCATGCTGGCACACGCAGGCAGCTGTCGAACATACATACATATATTGATTTATATATTTATCTACATGCACACATACGCACGCACTGATTTATACTTGGCAATCTAAAAAAAATTAAAACATCAAATATATTACTATGAAAGAGAGCATCAATTTACAGCAGAACCTGGAACTGATACACTTCATAGCAAGCAAATTGGGGACCATTCACAATGAAACCTGCCTTTCTCATAAACGAAAAAATGGAACACTACGAAGACACCAGCAACACCTAACAAGCTACCTCCGAGGAACACATAAGGATGTCCAGCCAGCACACGCAGGACGACACTCCTCCAAGCACCTCACTAGCAGACCAACCACATACTATCACAAGAGCAACCACATACTATTTTTTTAGATTTCATGACGGCATATGCAGATGATTGCCATGTTAGAAAAATGTGGCATACCTACAAATTCTCTCTGCATACCCCATTTGAGAGATCCACAGGGTTGAAACCAAAAAAGACCCCGCAAGGGACATGGCGCGATAGAATATAACAATTAGGTATGTATTTTTTTTAAATTTAATACAGCGTATCTCTACTCTCCGATGTACACAATGGTGTAATTATATCGGTAATAAAAATTGACTACCGCCCATACGTACACGACAATATAAATATGTCCAAACAATGGTTTAATTTAACGAGTGTGACCTGATGTAATAATAACACGTAATATAGTGTTCCCGTTTCAGCTTTTAATTATTGTTGTCGTTTTAATTATTGGATGCGTGGGTAGTTTTTAATTATTATTATAAATATTAATTTTGCCATACTGAGGCAGACAAGACCATAACAATCAACATCTCAATTAACAATAATAATGATATATTGATTGGATGAGATCGCCGATTGATGAATTGTGTACACGTTATGCACTCACGACAGTTTGATATATTTATGAGTTCATATGGACATGTATTTCTATTCCAACTTCGATTCGTTCAAGATATGTAATTTATTTCTCTTAACAGATCGACAAAGTTTCTAGCCATTATCCGGGAGATTTTATTTATTTATTTATATGTACATCTTCTTGTACATAATATAAACAAATATAATTGTACTCTGGCGGGCTTATTGCCATTACGGCAATTTCTTCCAACCAACCAGATTCAAAGTATGACAATAAATAAATTAGGATGCTTTGTATAGTGCTGTTTTTGTGATAACCTCATCTCAAGGGCGCTTTGAATATAGTACAGGTTTTTGTAAGACTCGCGGAAGAAGTGAGTTTTTAGGTGTTTCCTGAATAGTGGTAAGTTGTCGATTTGCCTCAGTTCAGGGGGGCAAGTCTGGTGCAATCGGCGAAATCAAAACCCTAGTGATTACCCATATCATGGATATAATTATCATATGGAGTTCTATGACATCTAAAACTATTATAGAACTCCATATAATAATTATATCCATGATTAGGGTAATCAAGAGGGTTTTGATTTCGCCGGTTGAACCAGACTTGCCCCCCTGGTGGTAGTTTATTCCACGAGGCTGGTCCAGACACAGCAAAAGCACGATCACCGAAGGATGAAGTGTTGACTCTATTTATTTCATTCAACTTGCCAATCACGGATGTGGTGGCTGACCGAAGTGTTTGTTGTCGTTCGTTTACGGTGAGAGGGATGCAGAAGTCTGAATCTCTGGGACTTTTAGCCAGTGAAGATTTCATAGATGGTGGGATATGTGTGAGAATTTCGCGGCTCCGGTGATTAGCCTAGCAGCAGCGTTGAAGACGGATTGAAGTTTGTTTAGCTCCAACTGTTGTACAACATTGTGTATGTACCTACAACAGCAAATAAAAAAGAGTGAAAGAAATCAAAGAAAATACGTATAACACTTAAATATGTACTATTGAAACAAAAAAAAAAAAGGATGTGGTAAGGACTAGAGCGGAAATCGGGATCAGGTGTTCAAGGATAAATATTCCTTCTTTAGTTTTTTCTTGAAAATACTAAGTGAGTTAGACGACGCAATATCCGGACAAAAGGCTATCCCATAATCTTGCTGATTGTACTTCGAACGAAGAGCTGAGAAATTCTGTATTATGGATAGGTATGGATAGTGTTGTACGTTCAGCAGATCGGAGTGGATTTATAGCAGATTTTATAGGTCCAGGTCTATATTTTTAATGGTTTTTCTTTTGTAGACATGGCCTTTCATCTTCATTAAATGACATTCCCCCTTACTTCGTCAATGAAATATTCACTCATCATATCTTAACATACCGATGAAGTAGTTTGTTTATTTTTCATATGAATTCCGATGTTCAAAAAGTCTAAAATAGCTTGTAGTTTCATAGAATGTCATAAATCTTGAGCGAAAGTCGGAACTAAAAGTTATGTAAATAAACAGATTCGATGATACATCGAGATTCGTAACTGTATCTCATTATATACATTCATATAGTGTATAGGTATTATATTTAAATATGTAGATAGGTGGACTGTACCTGTGTATGTATGTACAAATAAAACCCAATGCTGAAGAAAATCTCAGTCAAATTTCACTCGAAGTTACATATCGAGTCGTCGTCGTCGACTCGATAAAGAGATCCAAAGAAGAGTTATGGCAGGAAACAGAGTGAATGGAGCACTAAGACCAATTATGAATGATCGCAACATATCAAAGGATGCCATTCATAACGCCATCGTAGTGCCAACCTTGACGTATGCAAGTGAAACCTGGACATGGCAGAGAAGACGCATGAAAGCAGAATAAATGCAGTTGAAATGAGATCGTTAAGAATTTGTAATAGAACGATGTATGACAGGGTATGAAATGAGGTCATAAGGAAAGAATGTAAGATGAAGAAAGATGTCATTACTAGAATGAAAGTGAACACATTGAGATGGTGTGGTCACGTGGGGAGAATGAATGAGGAGCGCCTGACGAAGAAAATATACAGAGCGGAAAGGAATGGAATGAGAGGTCAGGGACGCTCAAGAAAGGGATGGCACGACCATGTGAACGATATTTTGAAAGACGAAAATGTTAAAAGTGTGAGCAATAGACGAACATGTATGAGACGTCTATAGGCTAAATAGGACTTTACCCAACGCAACAAGTCACCATGGATTCCATAACAATCTTACGAATTTGGAAGATCATAGGAGAACCAGAAACAAAAGGCACCTACAATTCTTATGACCAGCTATCATCTGGTTAACATGATGATCACTTTGATGCGCTTGCGAAACTTTGACCAATTATGCCTCCTAATTGAGTTTCAATCAATCCAATTTTTGAAAGTTCTTTATATTTTAATCATGAATATCTGTTCGTTTGAAAATAAACCAGCTGATGACAGGCCCATAGCCCTGTAGGTGCCTTGTGTTCTTGGTTCTTCTATAGGTAATATTCCAAATTCGTCTCTATTAAGATGTAAAAAAATGTCATAAAATATCATTTATTCCCTACAGGAAAAATATTCCAATGTTTACGTTAATGCAACTTTAAAAATATTCGATGTACATATCTATACTTTAATGTAAATCTTAATTTTTATATGATTGTATGTACGGAATGCGCTCCTGATTGCGATTGCAATGAAACTTTAGTGAGTGTCGAACATACCCGGGGCAGTTTCTTCTTTATCGAGTAATAGGTCATTTGACCTATGAAGGTGGTCTATCCTGGGAGAAGGAGGTCAATTTGTCTTTCTATCTCTTCGCATGTTCCGAGTAGTCTTTTGCTGTTAAGTATTTCTGTTTTTACAATTTTGACGGGAGTCACTGAACAGGCGGAAGATACAAAATGTATTAGAACTACAGAATGGAAGGTAGGGACTGAAGGGACGGAAGGTACAGAATAGATTCGAGCTACTATATGGACGGTAGGGACTGAAGGGACGAGAGCTACTGAATGTACAGTAGGGACTGAAGGGACGGAAGGTTTAGAATTTATTGGAGCTACTGAATGGACGGTAGGGACGGGAGGGGTAGGGACGATAATAAAGAATTTTACATTACATGAAGTTCGACCAATTTTAATTATATACAGGCAATTTTAAGATATTCGAAGATTTTGTTAGTTACCTATAAAAACAGGTGTGTTGTGGCCAAAACTTAAAAACAAGTGGGTTGTGGCCAAAAATGAAAAACTGGTGGTTTTTGGTCAAAAATGAAAAACAGGTGGGTTGTGGCCTAAACCTAAAAACAGGTTTGTTTTGGCCAAAATTTAAAACAGGTGGGTTGTGGCCAAAACTTAAAAACAGGTGGGTTGTGGCCAAAACTTTTACCTTCGTTTTATGTTAAGATAGAGAAGACCAGACCAGAAGATAATTTATTATTTAACTCCTGGTCTTGAAGAAATAATAAAATATATGTTCCACAACGAATATCCTGATTTATTTAAAATTAGGAATATCCTGTGCATAAAAATAAAAATGTCATAAAAAGCTGTACCTAAATCCAATTAAAAATAAATTTAATTTAGAAACAAAAGAATGAAAATGGCAGCCGAGTTAAGGATTAGGATAAGAATTAGGATTAGGATAATAATATCAGTATTTAAAAATAAAAAAAAATTCTCCCATAAATTATTCAACTCACCTAGCTTTTTCAAGAGAAAATCTTCAATATTTAGGTGTAATGTCACTGTCAAAATAGTAAACTGCTACACCCTACATACATACATATAACAGGGGTCCTAGTTGGGCACTAGTAATCTGCTTGTTGTTGTCATTGTAAAACGTAGTGTGAATAATAAATAAATAAATAAATAAGCACGGTAAGTCGACATTGTTAAAGAATCTGTATGTACCTACAACATTAAAATAAAGGTATTGAGATAATATGTACCTAGAGATAGGTAGGTAGGTATATTCATAAAAAGTCTGGCGAAGTAATTTTGTGACTGTATTTAAATAGCGGTTGAAAATAAATATTGTCATAGATAAATAGCGAGCAGCTGTTTATAATATTAATATATTTGGTACCTACCTACGTAAAGAAAGATTAAATTATTAGCTTAAATATTATATTCAGGAAATAAACCGTTCCTGGAAAGGAATATTTTATTTGGAAATGTGTATTAAATATACCTATGACAATTCCATGGTGTTAGGTTTTTAGATAGGGTCGATTTCGGATAAATTACTGATTATTTTTCAATAAGCCACTAAATATAATGCAATGATGCGAAAATACTTGTGTAACCTTCACTCAACAAGATCTATGGTGATCTTCACTCAAGTGACCCCACACTTCTTTTCTTTTAGAACTCCGTTCCGCGATTTGAGATTCATCCGTCCCGAGAAGAGGCAGTTACATTGATATTATCCATAAAAATAAATAGTTTTTTCGTGGAATAAACCATGTTAATGATAAATAAAAGATATCAGAAGACAACCAAAAAAATGGAGGGATAAATGGACGTTCAACTACCAGGAGAAACTTTCAGAGAAAGATCAGAAAAGAAGAATAATAAGTAAGAAATAAAAAAAAGTTCAAACAAAAACTAACAAAACATCCACTGAACTAAATTTGGTATAGTTATGTGCTGAAGTTTTCCCCGATTTTGTTTCAACTGTCTGCTTTTTTACTATCTGCTATGCCCCGCCGTTGGCCAAGAATGAAAATATATTTTATTTTTTATTTTTTATTTATTTTTATATGAGGGAATAAGGAATCGTTTTTATAATAATGTCGTCGAAAGGAAGAAAAGTGTATATAAAATTTCAGTAAGATGAGAACTGGTTTAAAATTTGATTGATAATAAGCGTTGTAAATAATTTAAAATTGACCAACGTCGTCATTTGTATTATAGTGTAAACAAAATTTCTACAAAATCGGACTATGGGAAGTGGTTTTTTTTATATATAAAAAATTAATATGACCTTGTTAAACAAGTACATATACATCTTCCTACATTCCCTAAATTAAGCATAAATGCTTGTGCTATAGGTGAACGAAATCGGTCGAGGCAGGATTCGAACTCGCGACCACTGGATTACTAGCCCAGCGCGCTAACCGAAAAAAAATTGAATTTGGTTTGAAATTTGATTGAATTTGAAAAGTGACAAAAGTTAATTGATGGCCACAATCCATTCGTTTCGAATATATATTTTTTGTGTAAATAAGTAGGTACTTCTAACTTTTAGGTCAACAGATATATGCGCACAAAAAGTACTCTTTTTTGGCAGTTCCATTGTTGATCATTTTAATTGAAATATGAAACTTTATTTTTGAAATATATATACTCCGTCGGATACACTCCGTCGGATATACTGGTATATGCACGCACATAAATTATATTTTTATATAAATACTCGTTTTTTTTCAATTAACTATAAAAAATCAATGCTATATTACTTTAGATATATTTGCTTAATGTTTCGTTAAATTATTATTTATTTTTATAGGTATATGCTCAATATAGTTTATTAACACGAAATTCTAAATTTCTGAAATTCTTTTAAGTATTGCAATATATAGAACTTTCAAAAATTGAATTGATAGGGATCTCATTAAAGAGGCATAATTGGTGAACGTTGCGCAAGCGCATAAAGTGATCACGTAAACCAGCCGATGACAGGTCGTAAGTCCTGTAGGTACCTAGATTTCCCGGTTCTCGTACAGTAAATATTCCAACTTCGTCTCTATTGAGATAATTAAAAACCTGTTAAAAAATATGGATGGTATTGTTTACGCCTGTTGACCAGACTTTCACCCCCTGATTAAATCAAAATCACATAAAGAAATCAAATAGAACTAATAACAAGTATTTTTATTTTATATAATTACCTAAGTATCTTTTATGGAGTTCTATCAAATATCAAGAATTTTCGACCGACAGCCAAACTAAAGTTAAGTTATCTTCTTAAATCACTTTGAAGGTAAAGTCATTATTATTCATATTTAAAATTTCCAACGGGTGAATTTATTGTTTAAAAGGGAAATCATAATACAATATTGAATTTGTAATACCTATCAGAATATTCTAGAAATGGAAGGCAATTTCATTGTACTTACCTTATAATAATTATAGATAGCTTCAACGACCGATTTATCTGTAATGGAGTAAGATATTTGTAGATATTAGATATTATGACGGGTCTCTGTGATGGTGAGTATATCGGTAGGTAAATATGGATGTATAGGTAGATAACAAAGTGAGAATGAGGAGGTAGAGATGAAGGAAGAAGCGGAAGTGGTCTATGGTGGAGCAGATGGCGCCCTCTGGAGACAAATTATAATATGTAACTGGTTGTGCCCGGCCAAGTGATACTGTGATTCAGTCTGATTTAGTGGTTAAGAAATAAAATATAAAAAACACGCGTTTTGTATAAACCACATAAAAATATAAAAAAAACACGCGTTTTGTATAAACCACATAAAAACATAAAAAACACGCGTTTTGTATAAACCACATAAAAATATAAAAAAACACGCGTTTTGTATAAACCACATAAAAATATAAAAAACACGCGTTTTATCTAAACCACATAAAAATATAAAAAACACGCGTTTTGTATAAACCACATAAAAATATAAA
This sequence comes from Molanna angustata, assembly GCA_963576475.1. Taxonomy (NCBI): domain Eukaryota; kingdom Metazoa; phylum Arthropoda; class Insecta; order Trichoptera; family Molannidae; genus Molanna; species Molanna angustata. The sequence continues at coordinate 26,470,342 of OY754987.1, forward strand.
AAACACGCGTTTTGTATAAACCACATAAAAATACAAAAAACACGCGTTTTGTATAAACCACATAAAAATATAAAAAACACGCGTTTTGTATGAACCTCATAAAAAAGTATTCTTTAACCAATTATATTTTTAAATTAATATTATTTTTAACCAATAATATTTTTTAACCAATTATATATTTTAACCAATAACATTTTGCAACCACTTATCCAACTGTCGATTTGTTAAATTGTCGATTTGGAAGATAATTTTGTTCTCTTAACATATCGACAAAGATTCAACCCAAGATACGCGAGATTGTATGCAGGTGCAGGGTCTATATTTTTCACGGTTTTTCCAACTTTGAAGTCAAAAAACACCAACTTAGAGGCTTCGCAGCATATAATATATGTTCTATATACGGATTTACTCAGAATTTAGAGTAGAACATTTAGTGTTTCTGTACATGTGTGTGTGTCTGTGTTTCAGTCAGGGGTTATCAACTTTTAAATTTTTACTTTATTTTTCCATTTATCTCAGAAACCTAGAGCGAACTTAGAAAGCTAGAACGATGAAAATTGGAATAAATATAGAAAAATACAAAATCTGATTTTCTCACATTTTTTATTAAGAAAAACATTTTTTATGTTAAATTTGTGTTTTTAACTGCCTATATTTCTTAGGTTTATAAAAATATCGAAAAAAGCTGAGACACTCCAACTAGATAATTTAATTTTCTATAAAAAATATTACAATCTCAATCTTTTTTCAAAATCTCAAAATTGAATTTAGTGACGACATCGCTTTATACAATTTGTATGGCAGTCGCCTATACACATTATCTAAGAACACTTAATAGTTTGATACTTAATCTCCAAACATACATACATAACATCGTGCTATTTTCATATTCTGGGTAAGAAAAAAAGGACTGACTTCCATACTATCCTATCTTGACATACATACCTACATGTGTTGTATAGAAAACAAAATATCTTAAAATATTCAGTAATTTGGATTTATGGGTTTATAATTTAGTACTTATTCTTCAACTATACATAATATCGCTATCGACAGTTGGATCTCATGTGTTACATGCAATTAGTATAAAATATTTTTTTTTTTTAGGAAATAAGTTTTTTTTTTCAATATGGACCGCTGGCTGCTTAATCCTTTATTCTAATGTGTTGTGTCAAAATTTAATATCAATTGACCGACTAATTTCCGAGTTTGGCGAACACAAACATACGCAGGCTCAATTTTTATACATCAAGATTTATATTGGGGGAGAGGGAGACGAAACATCATTTATTTTCCCTTTCGTATTTTATTATCGCTATCATTAGTATTAGTGGGTACTCTTAATACTTTAACATAGCTAGGTATGTCATAGCAGTATAGAGATTTCTATCATTAAAATTTCTATTAACTAAAAAATACCTATTTATGACAATTTTTTCAACATCTCAATAAAGACCAAGTTGGAATATTATAGAAAAACCAGAAACTTACGCACCTACAGAGTAGGTGATCACTTTATGCGCTTGCGCAACATTCACCAATTATGCCTTCTTATTGAATTCCCTTATCAAAACAAATTTTTGAATGTTCTATATGTGTATTTCAATAATGTAACACGATTCGTATGGAAATAACACATTTTAACTATCGCCATCTATGAAATAACGAAGAGTTGTTTTTTATTAACAATGAAAGCCTTATACACGAACTTCACAATAGAAAGCGTTACAAAAAAAGGTTTCTTCGTTACTTCATAGATGGCAATAGTAATAATGCTTACCTATTTTCAAATTAATTGTTTCACATTATTCAAATATATAGAACATTAAAAAATTACACTAATGAGGGAACTCAATAAGAAGGCATAATAAGTAAACGTTGCGCAAGCGCATAAAGTGATGACGTAAACCAGCCGATGACAGGTCGTAAGCCATGTAGGTGCCTTTAGTTACTGGTTCTTCTTGAATGTAGGAGAGTCTTACACGACCAATCGCTGCTACATAAAATTTTGAACAATGCCATAGACTCGCCTGAACTTGTCAACCTAGTAGGTATCCATGTTCCAGGTAGAATGGGTCGCAGACCTGAATTACTTCATGTTCCAACAAGTAGAACGAATATCAGGAAAAATGACACAATTACACGCATATGCAGCCAATATAACAATACATTCTCAGCTGAGATAGACATACCTATTCAACGCGAAATATTACAGATTTAGACATGATGTTCTGAAGGTGATGCGCAACCAATATCCCTCTGTCCTGTCCTCCTAGTCTCTCTTCTCTCCTTTCTCTTCCCTCCCCTAGTTGTTGTATATGTGTGTATGTATGTATGTGTGTGTGATGGTGTGTATGAGTGTGTGTGTGAGGGTGTGTATGAAGGTGTGTGTATGAATTATTTTTGGCTTGTAAACTGTTATTTGTTTTTATATTATGTTGATGGAATGCTTTTTTTGGCTCTAACATTGTAAAAATAATATTGTATCATTAAACTGTAAATGAGCTGTAGCTTCCCAAAGAAAAGAAAATAAAATAAAATAACATAAAAAAATAAATAAAATAATATCCATACTTCGTCTTTATTGTGATACTAAAAGTTTGTCAGTAAAAAACATCATAAAATATACGTTTTACAAGTATAAAATAGCCGCTTCAATAGAATTAATCTGTTTTGAAGCAGCTAACTGTACAGTTGAAGCAGCTAACTGTACAGTTGAAGCAGCTAACTGTACAGTTGAAGCAGCTAACTGTACAGTTGAAGCAGCTAACTGTACAGTTGTGAATTTATTACTTTTCTATCAACAAAATAACACATAAAAAAAATGATAACACAAATCCGTAACAGAAAGTAAACATACGAAATATGTGAACCATAGTTAATATTAACCATAGAAATTATTAACAATCCGTCATAAGCAATAAAATAGTGACTTGTGTAATGTGCAAGGTGCAAATAGTGTCGGGATGAATTTCTTAAGTTTTAATACATATTGCATAGAACAGGATTTCCTAGTTGGGCAGCAGATATCTACTTGTTGTTGTCATTATTGTAAATATGGTGTACTAAAAAAATATCTAAATAAATACATAAATAAAGGTACACGCTTTTAATGAAGAATTGGAAAACATTACAGTTCTAAATTAAGAGGGTGACTGCTGCCAAGGTACATATTTTTTTCAATTTGATATACCATCATTATTACTAAACAAATCATTTTGAAAAAAAAAACCTAGTTAGTTTGGATATTAATAAAGAGAAGTATACCTTAACTTTTTGATATTAATCTGTATATATTCTTGTAGAAAAATAATAAGCATACCCCGTTTTTAGACATTTATCTTAAATTTCTAAAAAAATATAAGGTATACAGCAATATTTTTTTTTATAAATTAAAGAAGAACAAAATACCTGGAAAAATATGATATGACGTTGCATTAACGCATCAGGTAAATTAAATAAACCAAAAAAACTTTTATTACGCAATGGCGCTGAATGGAAAATAAATGTTTTTTTAGGTTTATTTACTAAACCTGAAGCATTAATGCAACGTCACATCATATTTTTCTAGATATTTTTGTCTTCTTTAATTTAAATAAAAATATATTACTCTACGCCTTATAGTTTATTAAAAATATATGATAAACGTTGAAAATCGGGGTATGCCATTATTTTTCTACAAGAATTTATACAGAACATTATCAAAAAGTTAAGGTATATTTTTGTTTATTAATATCCAAACAATCTAAATTATTTTTTTCGAAACGATTTGATAAGAAACAATGATGGTATATCAAATTGAAAAATAGGTACGTTGGCAGCAATCCCCCCCTTAATAATAAAATGTATTTATTCTGTGTATATTATGTGGTATCTTTTCAGAAGTAGACAGGAAGCATTTGAAATTCTTATAAAATTTATAGTCAATTTCCTAAACCAATTTGTGACTTGGACCAACTACATTCTCAGACTCAATAATTTTATTTCAAACTAGTATTAATAGAGTTCTATCTCACATTTTTACTCCTCATTAACCCAAGGGGATATAGTGGGGATGATTTCGAAATTTTAAAGGCAATTTTTTTATTGCATATGATCAACTAGTACCATGCTGATATTGTATTCTGAAAGTTTCATCACAATTTATCTGTGTGTGTGCTATGTATGGTGTGTTTATTTTACTTTATCAATTATAGACTAAAGTGCTTTTTCGATTATTTTCAAATTTAGCAAGTACGTATATCTAATACTCGCTTAGATCACGTTAGATTTTGAAGGATATCTGAATAGTTCTTCTCAATTTTTTTAAAAGTCATTTTTTTTATGTGACCTCTAGCTCAAAACATAAAATTTGATATATTTTTTTTCAAATTGGTAAAAAGACACATCCATTTCATAAAATGTCATTTTTTATGTGTTTTAATAAATTATTTAAATGAAAAAATATTAAAACAAATTCATTTCATGAAAATACTTAAAATTTTCCATACTAAATTTGAATACTTTATGAAGTGACTTGTATGTGAAGATTTTAGCGTTGGCCACAACACACTCATTTATTGTATATTTTAAATTTAGAATTTGAAAAGTTGACCATTGTGGAATATGTAAGTTTTTATTTCTATGCTGGCGATCAAGGTTTAATTCCCAGCCTATAGATAACTGAAATAAAACGTTTTGTAACTTAAATCTTTCTTCTGTTATTGAAAAACATGGTTTGCTGGAATGAATTTTGTTTCAAGAATATATAACTCTACTCGTAATTGAACCTAGGAACAAATAATTTACCACTTTGCCAAGTCCGTATTATAACCGTATTATAACTTACACTAACAGCTGTTGTCAATTTATACTATATCTATCGATAGATATTTCTCGCAAAAAGAGTACCTAGTGTTAATTTTAAATAATAATTATTTTATTTATTTTCAAACATCTTGAACACAAAAAAATTAACAAACCACTGTGCACAATGACAGGTTTATAGCCTTATGTCAATATCTTCCGAGCAACCATATCCATTTATTGAAATAATTAGCATGTTTGGTATGTATCGTTTCCGTCAATCTTCTTGAGCCTTTTCGCCATAGAAGGGGGCGATTTTTTGCGCTTATACCAACAAAACAAAAAGAGACTGATATTTGAGTTATAAATACCACTTGTGGTTTATAGTTAATTTATAACTCAAATATGGTTAATATTAACTACCACAAAATATCCGCCGAATCATTAAATGATAAAAAATAGACTGTATTGTTCATTAATCATTAAATGAATTGTTTTACAATAACTGTATTTTATTTATTTATTTATTTAACATATAACTTTACATTACAAATAAAGATATAATTATTAGTATAGTTTTTTTTACATTTTTTCTTTGCAGTGCCTCATCAAAAAGATTACAATCTTGTGTTTGATGAGGGAATCGCTTATAAAAGATAAAAAATATCAATACAATGTTATTAAACAAACTAGCACATAAAGTAAACAAATCAAATCATACATGAACATAAATTAAAAAAATCATAACAAAATAAGCATTAAAAAAGTTTGAAAATAAATAAAAATGAGGAATACACCATTGAGAAAACATATCAAAATACATATTCAAATTAAAAAAGGAAATAGGTACATGAAACTAATTGAAAAATGAGGAATAACAGACGATCCAACCATATCAAAAAACATATTCAAAAAATAAAAGAAAATACTGGCAATTGAAACAAATCAAACAAACAAAATGAAAACTACCATTTTAGATTGTTATGTGCAATTTTCATTTTTGTTTAAATTTTTTATATTCCTTTATCTTCTTTAATTCATTTGGGAGGCAGTTGAAACATTTTATTCCCAGATAAATGTAGTTATCTTGCAATTGTCCTGTATTACACCAACATGTAAATGTAAAAAATGGTAGATATTTACATAATGGGTAAAGTTAAGGAAAATATGGGACAGGGATTGAATAAGGAGGTAGAATTATGTAAGTGTTACTTTCAAGGAGATAAAGCTTCAGGTTTCTTTTGAAAGCGGAAAGTGTTAATGAACTGCTTCTTTAAAGTATCAAAGTAATTGTATTTTTTATATTATTTTTAAACTGGATATTGTTGCAATGTTGTATTTATATTGTGTATCTTTTTTTTACAAAATACCTATCAGTAGGTACCTATAGGTAGGTAGGTAATTCCTTTTTTTTATAATCTTTTTTTTTTTTGTTTAATTGGTTCTTTTCTATTATGCCTAATGATAATTTTCGTGAAATTCACTTATTGGCTATTCTATGGTGCCCTTTTATTGTATGTTATTATTTTTTTCTGATATTTGAAGCTGTTTTATTTTCCAAAATAATAACTCTTCTTCTATTTCTCCTCGTTTCTTGACACTGGCCGAGGTTATAATTTCCAAATATTAAATTTATTCATCGAAATAATAATTTGTAAAGCTCCTTTGAATGATACAAGATCACTTCAAAGCAGCTTTTTAATAAAAAAAAATAATAATTCGTATATTAAATCCAAAGATAGAACCCTTTGACAACAACGCCACGAAATAAATTTACAAGTGGTATGTTTTTGATGTGCAGAAACTATTTACGTTATTCATAATAAAAATAATAATTTTCTCAATATGTTACCTAAATGTACAGCCGCTCGGACACTAGCTGGCTCCGATCCAATACGCTCAGACGCCGTCTCCTCCCACGCCTTTAATTGTGCAGGCCCATAATATGGCCCTATTAGCGCCTGCACACTTCCATGTTTCCCTTCAATACACTACTGGATACGTCTGGTATCAATATTGACCCACCCGCACCCAATTTTTCTATCATTTTTTGGCCTCTTGGCTTGACACACTTTCACTTTTATGAACTTCACAAATAAACTGACCTTGAGGTGAATTAAAAATGATTATTTTTATTATTTGTCGTCCCGCTGTGATATTCACTGAAAAAATATTAATCCACTCGGGGTAAACCTCATCGACTTATTTTTTCAATTTATCAATTTTCACTTTTCAATCGCAGATGGCACCTGTAACAAAATAAAAAGACATAATTAATTACTTGACAAATTAAAAAAATGATTATTTTTTAATTGTTGCATATACAATTTTTTTAAATCTCAAAAGAGACGACGTTGGAATATTAAAGAAGAACCAAGAACTCAAAACACCTACAGGGCTTACGACCTATCATCGGCTGGTTTACGCGGTCATTTTATGCTTTTGCGCAACATTACCCCGTATTCAGTATTACTATTGTAACTATAATTAGGAGCATACTTAAATTGTAGATTTTAGATTTACGATCTTATTTCAGCGTTATGAAATATCAACTTGGATTAAATGTAATAGGAACGTACCTATATTGGCCGAAATGTTCTAAAAAAGTTACTGAATTAGAAGTATTTAAAAAAATTATGAAAATTTCATAATTATTCATAATACGTCTGATTCAGTAACTTTTTAAGAACGTTTCGGCCAAAATAGGTAGGTTGCTATTCCATTTAGTCCAAGTTAATATTTAATAACGCTGAAATAAGACCGTAAATCTAAAATCTACAATTTTAGAACGTTCCTAATTTAGTTCCAATAGTTACTGAATACGGGGTATTCACCAATAAAAAAAGATATATTTCCGGTCTATCTGAGGGTGTGTGTTAGCTTATTCCACGCATTTGGTCCAGCCACAGCAAACGCACGAATGCCAAATTAAATGATGTGTTTATTTTAGCTAATTTTTCAACCATGGATGAAGATGCGGAACAAAATGACGATTATTTGTCGTTGATTGAAAGTAGAATGCAAAGTTTGGAGAGGTATGTAAGTAGGAGCCATACCGTCAAGTGCTTTGCAGATCATGAAACAGAGCTTATATGTATATATATTCAGTCCGTTCGGGAACATTCAGCCAATGCAGATTGCAAAAATGGTGAGAGATGCGAGAAAATATGGAGGTTCCAGTGATGAGGCTGGCTGCAGGATTGAATACTGACTTTATTTAATTCATTTATAAAAAATAAAAAATGAATTAATAATTGAACGTGACAAAATCTAACAGATTATCAAATCCATTAAGTACCTACTCAAACAAATATAAGTATTTCAACATTCCTTCCATATATGAAACTACTATGAATATTAATCCATTTATTCTATTTTATGATAATATAAATTATTATGCATAAAAACACTTATGTAAATAACAAATTTGTATTATCAATAAAATAATGATTGTTAATAACAGATTTTTAACTATCTCAATAGAGACGAAGTTGGAATATTTACTGTAGGAGAACCGGGAAATCAAGGCACCTACAGGGCTTACGACCTGTCATCGGCTGGTTTACGTGATCACTTTATGCGCTAGCGCAACGTTCACCAATTATGCCTCTTTAATGAGATCCCTATCAATTCAATTTTTGAAAGTTCTATATATTGCAATACTGAAATTATTTTCGCTTGAGGAAATAAGTATTTTTACAACAGCCATATGTGTGAAATTATGAAAAACCATTCTTATTATTTTTATTTATTTTTGTTGTAACGCCATCTATTGAGAGAATTGTTCTTTTTGTAAATAATGAAGCAACAATTCTTATACCTGAGGTGACAATGCATTTTCGCATAGAAGTCACCCCTGAATTGCGCCAGACTTATAAGGTCATTTTTGTCTTATTCACCTACTTGTACCAATGTGTAAGAAATCGAATTGTTAAAAACGCTATCATAGTGCCAACCCTGACGTATGCAAATGAAACCAGGATGGCAGAATCACACGAAAGCAGAATAAATGCAGTTGAAATGAGATCACTAAAAAGGACGAGGTTATAAATGAAGACATATACAGTAAGAAAATATACAGTGGAATGGAATGAGGTGTCGGAGACATCCAAAAAAGGGATGGCACGACCATGGGAACGATATTGTGAAAGACGGAAATGTAAGAAGCCTAAACAACTGGCAAACTTGTACATATGAGACGATGCATGAACGTGGGATGCGTGCCAGGATAGAAAAATTTGGCGTTCGGTTCTCTCTGCCTACCCCGGGAGGGAATGACGTGATGGTATACATGTATGTATGATGGTAGTATAAAATTATAAATTCTTTAAGGGGGGGACTGCTGCCAACGTACCTATTTTTCAATTTGATATACCATCATTATTTCTTATCAAATCGTTTAAAAAAAAATTAGATAGTAGGAGTATTAATAAAGAAAAATATTTCTTTACTTTTTGATAGTGTTCTGTATAAATTCTTGTAGAAAAATAATGGCATAACCCGATTTTCAACGTTTATCTTATATTTTTAATAAAATATAAGGCGTTCTTCAACATACATATTTTTTCTTAAATTAAAGAAGATAAAAATATCTAAAAAATATGATGTGACGTTGCATAAATACTCGGGTTTAGTAAATAAACCTAAAAAAAAAATATTTTCCATTCAGCGCCATTGCGAAATAAAAGTTTTTATGGTTTATTTAACTTAACCTGACGCATTTTTTTTGTGAAAAATAATAAAACATAGGTACTACAAAAAGAAAATAATGATTCTGAGTCACGCCAAGTCTAATTTCTAGACTTGTCGGCGTGTTCTCAAGACAGTATCTATGTATACTTTAAAAAAATAACAACAACATTAATTAAACTAAATATATGATAATACATTCAGTGCACATGGAAAAGATATGTGACCTCAACATAAAAGGTCACGATTATGAGTGTCTCCATAAAAATGTAACTGATTGTACTTGTCAACAACTACAAAGGGTTTTTAATTACACGTATTTAGGGCTTACAGTGGACGTGCACTTTAATTGGAGTTTACATATTGAAAATGTCTGTAATAAATTAAGATCAATTTTAAGTAAATTTTACCATCTTAAATACTGCGTGTCCAGGCACACCCTGTACTGTCTGTACTATGCTATGGTCGAGTCTATTATTGACTACGGGCTCAGTAGTTACGGACGAACATTTAAAACGTACCTTGATAAAATAAAACAATTACAAATAAGATTTTTAAAAATAATTGCAACAAAAAGAACAGTGGAGGCAAGTAAAAATAACATTAACGAAATATTCAAAAGATGCAATATTTTACCTATAGAAAAAAAGGTGAATCTTTTACTGACCATAGAAGAACTTTATAACGAACGATTTAAATTAAAGATCACTCACAAATATACAACTAGACAAATAACGAAAGACTTACTGACAATACCTAAAACAAATAACGTTTACGGCGACAGGACAAAAGCAACGATAATTCCGAAACTATTTAACAAACTGCCAAAATATTCAAATATTCAAATTAAAAACAAAAAAAAAATAAAAAAAATGTTAAAAGAATTTTATATATAAGTTTGTATGTTTTCTTTGTTATATTGTGTTAATGGTTTTAATTATTGTTATATTGTATTGCTAGTTTTTAATTTTTGTTTGTTTATAATTATTTTTTGTTACATTATCAAATTTATATAAGTGTACGAGAGAGCTAGCACTGTTAAACTGCTTTTGCAGTTTAGTGCAAGAATACTTATTGTTTAAAAAAAATGTAAATAAATAAAACTTTAATAAAAAAAAAAAAAAAAAATTATTAATGCAACGTTAAATCGTATTTTTCCAGATATTTTGATCTTCTTTAATATAATATAAAAAAATATAATGCTCTATACCTTATAGTTTTTAAGAAATTTAAGACAAATGTCAAAAATCGGGATATGCTTAATGCTTATTATTTTCCTACAAGAATAAATACAGAACATAATTAAAAAGTTAAGGTTTATTTTTCTTTATTAATATCCAAACTAACTAGGTTATTTTTTTCGTTTTGTAGTAATGATGCAAATCAAATTGAAAAAAACAGGTACGTTGGCGGCAGTCACCCTCTTAAAGAATAATTTTACTATTATTTTTCATACAAGTATTAATTTGATATGGTTCCAAAAAAGCTCTTACCAGCTAAGATTTATATCAATTTAATTTGATTATTTGCTTTTGCTGTGAGGCAACCGCTAATAATAGTGTTTCCACTTTTTTCTGTTATTGTTCAAATTATAAATAAAAATGACGAATAAAAATTATTGGATTTGAAAGTTGGCTATTTGTTAATACACTTAGAATTCGATTTTATGTCATTTTGGCTTAAGATATAAAACAAATTATTTCGAAGGATAAGTATCAAGAAATAATCTCTCTGCTATTTTTACGACGGTTAAATTTAACGATGCTATTTCAAGTTGAAAAGTTTCGTCGTAAACAAGTCGACCAAAAATACAAGGAAAAGAAAACTGATCTGATTGACTTAGAGAAGGTCTTTCTTGGATAATAGTCAACGTTTAAAATTAAAATGCTGTTGAAAAAATACAAACACATTATTATATTCAACAATGTTTTTTTACTCCTCACCAAGGGGATATTATTGGGGAGATATAATTTCAAACAGTATGGGTGAAAAAATCAATTGAACATTGTTATATTGGATCAAATGGAGATATTTTATTAGCTTGATTTAGTTTCATGCATTGTTTATTTTTATCAATGTAAGTGTCATCTTGTATTTGATATTTAAAGCAGTTGAATTATATTATGTAGGTACAGTATTCATATCAACAAAATTTGATGGTTGTGATGATGATGATGATGATATTGTGTGTGTCAGCATATATACTGTATTAAATTTATTCGCATTTCACAACACATTTAATTCCAATATTGGCCACAGCACACCTAATTGATATGGGCATATACAACGTCTGAATAAATCAACGCACCGAACTAAATGTGTCATTAAAGTTATTGTGATTAATAGCTTGTACGGTTATTTCGAGAAATGAAATTGTTCATTCATTCATTCATACCATCACAACATATACAACAGTGTGGGGTGACCAGCGACAGGTATGTGCGTGTGCATTATCATTTTTAAATGGTAGCACGACACAAACACGGACCCATGTATAACTGACTCTTGTCACCTAAAACTCTTTACTGTTCAATTTAAAATCAGCATAGTAAGACACATTTTACACACCTCATTACACATTCACATCCCAGTATGTTTTACTTATATGAATTGATTTGCCACAAGTAATTGACACTAGGTAGGGATAGTTTAACAATTATACCTATATTAAGTCTACTCATTGTAATTTTTAACCTTGAGTTATTTGTGTGCAGTTTATTTATATAATAAATAAAAAAAGGCAATATTCAAAATGGGTGACGAACCTCATTGCTGAACAATGTGAGATATTATTGTTGCCTGTTGTATTTTCAATCACCCGGCTCTTACGGGACACCCGAAAACGATGATAGCAGTAAAGAGTGGAAGCACTATTCTAAGCCGGTGCCTTAAAGCAGAGACACATTGGTCTTTTATAAGGCGCCGTTAAGTGATACAAGATCACTCCAAGGGCGCTGTAGTTTGTTTATTGGCACTAATAAACAAGGCAGTTGTGGCGGAACATCCCTATGATGTCCCCACATCTCTACTGCCATGTCATTGCTAGCAACTCAAGCGGAGGTTGTTAATAGTTATCCACACCTTTGCAATTCCTTCGGAATTTCTCCAGTCGCCGTGGCCTGACATATCGCGGATTCTCCTCTAAATTCTTATCACGTGTGAATTAAATTAGTTAAATAAACAAGAATCAGAGTGAGTACTATCTTTTATTATACGAATTATCAGTGTCCCTATTGTCTGTAGTACCTATATCTAATATAGAGAGATGAGCTATTAACAATTAAAACTTATTAATTATAATAATATAATAATTAAATCTCCCTTTAAATAGTCTACGGATGGTGTCTATGCTCTGAGCTCCACGAATTTCAAGGGGAAATTTATTCCATTTTAAAGGCCCGTTCACACTGAAACCGCGATCATAGTAAGTAATCCGCCTTATTGACTGTCCATCAATTATTTTAAAGAGTTGGTACACTTTCATCCAGATGATCACAATGTAAGCTGTCTTCCTGATGAAACATCATTTTGGCACAGTTCTTGAATGTAGTGTGGAACAAAGTCGTTAAGAGCTTTAAACACCATCAGGCATAGCTCATAGTCGTTTGGACATTTCAAACCAGACATATGCGGAGATATGGAGTGTTTGGTGTGAACCAATCTTAAAATTATTACCATAAAGAAGAAATATTTTTAATTGTATTTTGTTTTAATTTTAAAGTTTGTATTGTGATGATGTATTTTGTTTTTTTTATAATAAAAAAATATCCTTTTTTATGCATACCAATCTTACTAAACAAAATTGAATACAGTAAATCTGAAAAGCACCATTCTTTTATACGTGACTATGTAAGTTACAAACCGGGATCGATCATGTGCATTATCCACTCAGCTACTGACTCAGGAAATTAATTTCATTAATTATTTATATTTTTTTTGCAATCGTAAGTAATTGCAAAAATACAATTAGAGAATAAATAATTTATCACTTTGCTTCGTTTGAAGACACAATGAGCAGTTAGATTTTGATCTCACTATTATATCACTTTTAATTATTTATCGTTTATTTAAATTGTTGTTTTCCAAACAGTCGTCCGCAAGCTCATAATTTAATATGGTACAATCGTTTTTTTTAATAAGTTTATAACACACTTAATATTATCTCGATAGAGACGAATTCTTCTGGATATAGGCCTCTTCCTAGGTTTTCCATTTCTCTCTATCCTGGGCACTCTGCTTTCACCCACGTCTCACCAGTTGGACAATATCGTCAGTCCATCTCCTCTGTGCTCTCCCTAGACTTCTTCTATTATGATAGGGTCTCCAATTCAGAATTCTGGGGGTCCATCTATCATCTCTCTGTCTTGCCACACGACCTGCCCATTGTCATTTTAGCCTTCCCACTCATTCTACAATCAATTTCGAATGTTATGATATAATAGGGATACTGGGGAAACAGGCATCTACAGGGCTTATGTTTAATAAATTGTTATGTTTCTTTAAAGGTTTCAAGTTGGAGACTTTTGAGATGCGGTAACATAGTATAACGCTCAAAATCTCTTGGACCGATCCGGTTAAAAACTTAGAAGTCTTAAGTCGAGCCATGATAACCAGGCAACTCCTGTCTACAATAAAGGTCCGCAAGATCGCATATCTGCGTCACATAATGAGGGGACGAAATACCACTTGCTTCAATGAATACTGGTGGGCAAGACGGGAGGTCGCCTCAGGACTGGAAAGAGACAGATGTCATGGCTGCGTAATATCACACTGAAAAAAATGTCAATTTGGTGTAATCTTAAAATATCATGACGTAAGTATAAAATAGGTGCGGTCACCTAAAATAATGAAATAATCATTTAATATTACGCTATCATTGAAATGTGTAAGATGGAATCGAATTATTTGAGTAAATAACGAAGTATTATGATGCTCATCATATTAAAAATTGATCACATTAAATAATAGTTTCATTTTTCAAATAATAACATGGAATATAAAATAGTCCAGTGCCCTATAAATTTACGTGATATTCATAAATAAGATTATAATCATAAAAAAACAGTGACGAGTCACCGTATTTATAAATATTTCACAGTTTAATATGAAGAAGTGTCACTGAAAATACGATGAAGTCCCCTAATTTAGTGTGATAAAATTATGTGATACTTTTTAAGGTATGGAACATTAATTTATACTACAGTCATATTATTTTATGTGAAACATACTAAAATACGATTAAAATCATTTTGTGTAAGAGGAATCATATCATTTTGTGTGCTTCCTACAAAAATATGATGACGACGCACCATACAATATTCTCATTTGCTCATCGTTCATTCATTTGTTCGGAATGGTGCAGGGTGGTTGTCAACTCGGTCTCGCAAAAAAAAATTAAGATATGATGAAAGCAAACATAAATAGTAGGAAACATAATCATATAATGTATTCTCGTCCTACTAAAGTCAGTGACACGTCATCTTATATGCCGTTATCATCATAAATCGTATTATCATCTTAATTTTGATGATATCACTATGCTCCGTACTTATGGTGAATTCACCATACTTTAAGCTGAATTCACGTTATTTATGAATATCAGTTTTCTCAGTGCAGGGAATGGACGGGCTTCAGAACTGTGGAGCAGATATTCCGAGCAGCACAGGAAAGGGAGTGATCGCCAACGTTGGGGGTTCCTGACAGGGCACCAGAAGAAGAAGAAAGGTGTCTGTCGGAGGGTTTTTATAAACCAGTGACTATAAATGGAAGACGTGATTTCTAATAGTTTTCCGTAATTAATATTAAAGAAACACGTTTTAAACCTACTACAACGCTTCATACATAATATAACTGACGTGTTAAAATAGACATTTTCAACACTTTGAAGTTTGTTATCTCCGAAAGCCACCACTTCACAGATTTCATACTATCCAATCGTGGTTACCTGCTATTGTATCATTTTATGAAAAAAAAACAACCTGTATACAATGACGTTAATTTTGAAGTCGCTGGAACTTTGTTTATTTTTATAATATATTTTTATTCTTATTTAAAACAAAATATGAGTTCTTGTTAAACAAGTACATTTACATCTTCCTACATTCCCTAAATTAAGCAAAAATGCATGTGCTGTAGGTGAACCAAATCAGTCGAGGCAAGATTTGCTACGACTGTATAATAGCCCAGCGAGCTAACCGCTATGCCATCGACCCATCTTTATTCTTTATTCAACCATCTCTGTCCAATGCTGGACCAAGGCCTCCCTCAAATCTCTCCAGGTTTCCAGGAATTGACAGGTGACTGTCACGTGACAATTGTCATTTTCAACATTGAGTTACATTTTCTTGTTTCTTTTCTTCAGCTAAATAACACATTGTTTTGGGGGGCTGGGCCCTCTGCATCCAGTCACCAGCAACCTATTATAATATGAAATACTGACAATGTGTTACTTCTGTAACTTAGTGGTCACTGCTATCAAAAAGGAAATCAAATTAATCCCATGTTATATAAAGGTTAGGAACCACTGGTTTTTATGATGATATTGTATTATACCACCGTTGATTGCTATAGGTATGTAATGAATACATTAATGTGAGTATTATCCTAAGTACATAATATATTATTGTAAATGTGTACTTCACAAACAAATTTACATTTGAATTACATACATCGTAATGAGGTTTTTACATCCGTATTTGTGATTCATTCAATTTTTATTATTGTCAAAAATATTTTTGCATTGCAGATGCATTTTTTTAATATTATTTTATTTTATTTCATTACAACTCAACAGCTATTTCGTACATTACTAAAAAGTTTACATACATTAAGATCAATTAAAGAGATGTCTAAAATATTTTAAAAAAATGTTGCTGTTGAAAATAATAGTTAACTTAATTATGTAGGTGGAATATCAATGTATATAAACAGTAAATTCAATATTTTTATTGGTTGCAATTACGCAATAGTTGTCACGTGACTGGCAACTGTCGCTTCCATACATTGAGTTATCTTTCCTTGTTTCTTTTCTTGAGTTAAATGACACATTGTCTAGGGGGGGCAGGTCGTCCATGTGACACCCTTCGTTTATAATCGATTAATAAATTTGAAATCATTATTCTCCACTATTCAAGGGTATAGGAGAATATAAATTTAGGGACATAACGTTGTGTAATGGAGAGTGATGTATTGGCCATAATTCTGTCAGTCAAATTAATTTAAACAAAGAAATTAAAAATGGCGTTTCAATTATTTTTCTTTACCCCGCAAATTTTAGATATTGAAGATCGAATTGTTTGCGTATTTAATTATAAAATTAAAAAAAATATTTTCGGTATTATTGAAATGATATAAATTGGGTATTTCACGAGAAGTATACTGTTCGTGCGATTAATCTAATAATATTATTGCTATAAGTAACTAACGTCGTTTCGGGAGGGTGGGTGATCTCCGCTCCAAACCGCTCGCCGGATTTCAGACGGAAACAAATATTTGAAATCCAAATCGTTGTACCTAATGCTAAGTATAATCTCGTTTTTCTCTCTGTTTGGAAACCGACATTTTATTTTATACTAATGATATTGTTTTATCGTTAGTATACAAAGAATATAAAGAACACCGGCTTGGAATAGTGCTTCCACTCCAATATAATATCTACAAACGCGAGATTTCTCGTGCCAAGTCTGAAGCATGGCGCCGTTTGGTATCTGAGGTTTCAACCACAGATCCTTGGGGTGCTGTGTTTAGATATGCATCAATGAAAAAATATCCAAATGCGTCAGTCTCGTGTATCCGTGATCCACGAACTGGAATTATCATAATAGACTCTGACTCGACGACGAGCACGCTACTTGACATACTTATTTCTTCTGATGACATTTCATCTGATACTCCTCTTTATTCACAAATACGCAATAACCAATCCGATATCCCGCAAACTCCCATATCGACCTTCGCCAATTTCGATGAGCTCGATTTTATCATCAAGAATCTTCACCAAAACAAATCTCCTGGCATTGACCGCATTGACGCAGCTCTCGTACAAAGGTGCTGGCACATAGCTCGCCACGAGATGTTGGGATATTATAGAAGAACCAGAACTCAAGACACCTACAGGGCTTACGACTTGTCAACCATCTGATGATAGGTCGTAAGCCCTGTAGGTGACTTGAGTTTACATTGCATATTGCCATAATCTGAAATGCACAAAATCTGAAAGTTTCATAGCACTAACAGATCGGTCAGTTGAAAATCTATTTCGAAATTCTAGTATAGACAAATAGATAGACAAGTGAAGTTAAATAATAGGGTGTAAAAAATACCTTAACGAGAGATACCATGTTGCGCATCCTCGATTTCTCACGTCTATGGTACCTACTTATCGAAACAGCTGTACGTATAGCGCCACCTGTGAGACGTTAAGACAATTATTGCCGCTAAATTATGCTAAAACCAGTTTCGCGAGATAAATTGAGCTGAGAAAAAATGTATTCATTGCATATTAGGTAAAAAATATGCAGAATATGGTAATTGCTTGTATATTCATTCAGATAACATATATTATAAATATTATGTATTTTGTATATAGGGTCACCATACATCCCTTACCTAAATCGAGTACTATCACATAATATTTGTTCTCGACAAGTTTTACTAAATAACAATAATTATTGCATTGGACACCAAGATTTTGGTGTTATGCCGTAGGACACCCTAATAAAAGATGGATGAATGATCTCTTTCGTAACTAAGTTAGTTAGATATCTGACTACTGAGACAATGTTCCCGGGTTCCATTCCCGGTGGAGACACTGTAGCCGACCGCCGTGACACAGTTGGTAAGCCGTTCGGTCTCTGTACGGGCGTCCTGGGTTCGATTCCCAGCAGAGGAGAAATTTATTTAAATTCATTTCTCACGCAAATATTGCTTCTATGGGCTAGAAACACTGGTTAGTAAGAAGAAATTGCCAAACGGCAATACACTCCCCACTTGCGCAGGGTGTTCATTATTATTATGTGACATCGTTATTCCGCAACAAAAATAAGCCTTGCCACTGCCTTGAATACCATCTATCGAGTTGATACTTCGACAATATTAGAGAATAATATTGAATATGTTTCCTAAACATTTTGTACTAAGATTTAAGTTAGTATTAGACCTGGATAACTATAAATACTAACTCATAACCTCACTGGAGTATTTAGTATTCTACTACATCACTAACTAAGTACTAAATACTACGCTAAACTTAAGGCCGATGGTGTAGTATTTTTTTATTTATTGCAAAATAATATATTGGTACAAAGGTATATAATATTTCTTGTAATTAATACATTTATAGTATACTAATTACTCCAATAGTTAATGAAAGAGTAAATCTCATTATTATGTATGAAGAAAAGAAATAGACAGTTTTCTATGAGATTATACTGACGTTTTAAATGTCCGACCTACATACTAAATTCTAAATACTAACCATGTTTTCATTGGACAGTCGCTCACGTAAGTTAGGAGATCACGTGGCTTCCTAACTGGAGGATGCTATGAAGATTTTGTATGAGAATTGCATTGCAGAGACATATCTAAATACTTAGCGCATGTGCGTCGGCGCAAACTAACATTGCTGAACTGTCAAAAAGTAAGGTTGGTCGCGAGGAACCTTACGAATGGTTTATTACTAAAATACGAGATGTTTTCGACGAATAATGATTTTAGCAACTTTGTCAAATATGTTTTTGGTAATTTTCTCAAATCAAATAGGTACCAAAAAGAATATTTAGCGAATTTCAGAAAATCGTAACATCGAGCTGATAGTGTGAGTTTTATAAAATGTGTTTCTGTTGTTATGACAAAAAAAAAACATTTTAAACGTCAGTATAAATTCATAGGGAGTCAGAGCGAAAGACGATCGATGCTTACGAAATGTGGTGCTGGAGGCGTATGTTGCGCATCCCATGGACAGCCAGGAGAACAAATGTATCAATTCTAGACGAGTTGAAGATCGAGGATCGTCTGTCGACGATATGTTACAGACGTATCCTTCAATTATTTGGACACATTGCCAGAAGGGAACCAGACTGCTTCGAGAAGCTTGTTGTGATGGGCAGCGTGGAAGGACGGAGATCTCGTGGTCGCTCACCGACCAGATGGAGCGATTTGGTTAAGTCCACAATGGGGTCTTCGGTGACTGGTGCTCTGCGTTCAGCCCAAAACAGATTGGCATGGAGGCGGGCCATACGTGTGGCGACGGACTACAGCCGCTATCCTCAGTCATGAGGAAAATGACGAATATATATATATATATATATATATATATATATATATATATATATATATATATATATATATATATATATATATATATATATATATATATATATATATATATATATATATATATATATATATATATATATATATATATATATATATATATATATATATATATATATATATATATATATATATATATATATATATATATATATATATATATATATATATATATATATATATATATATATATATATATATATATATATATATATATATATATATATATATATATATATATATATATATATATATATATATATATATATATATATATATATATATATATATATACATATATATATATATATTATAATATTTTTATCTCGGTTTTCCCGTGTCAGTAGGTCTTGACTAAGACCATTTGTCTTCCGACGTTTCGCCTGAATATCACCAGGCATTTTCAAGGACTTAACGAAAAGCACGCGCGCGACACACGTCTACTCACACTGAAAGCTCACCGTCAAGTGACTCGTAGCGTACAAGATGGCCGCTTATGTCAAATATTGTTAGCGCGACGTGATTGGCTCCTTGTGACACGCCCACCTGCTGTCGTGTTCGTTGGTAATAATATTTTATCATTATTTTTGTGTTGTGATTTATTGTTAATTTTAGTTGTGACATTAATATTATTATTGTTGTGTTTTGGGGTTATTTTCGCTATGGTATTATTAATATTATTATTGTATTGTTTGTCATATAAAATGTTCTTCCAGGTACTAGGCAAACGAACTCCGTCGTCCCGATTGTTCATTATATCCCTTCTCTTATATATTTCTATAGCTTCCCTGTAAATTCTGAGAGGTTCACTGTTTAAACTTGCTATTATTTTTGAATGGTCAAAATCTATTGTATGTCCTTCTGTGAGCGAGTGTTGTACAAGTGAGGATGTAAGTTTTTTGTTTCTCATGTCGACTCTGTGCTCCGCTATTCGTGCTTCAACTTTTCGATTGGTTCTTCCTACATAAGTCTTATTGCACGATCCGCACGGTATTTCATATACTCCATGAGCTTCAAGTGGAATGATGTCTTTCGGGTTTCTTAGAAAGGTTGATATTTTATTTGTTGTGCTGAAAACGGTACGTATGTTATTTTTGTTTAATAGACGGCTGATTTTATCGGTGACGCCTTTGATATATGGTAGTCGGGCTGTTGATAATGGTGTTTCATTGGATTTTTCTTTCACTGTTTTTGGACTCTTTAATGCTTTGTTTATTATATAGTCTGAGAAACCATTACAACGTAGAGCATTTTTCGTGTATTCTAATTCTTGTTTTTTATGCTCGTGGTCTGCAATTCTTTTTGATCTTGTTATTAGTGTTTTTGCAACTGAGCATATTTGTGCGGGGTGATGATTGGACGTTGCGTGTAGGTATCTATCGGTGTGTGTGGGCTTTCTATATACTGTGTGCCCCTGCGAGGTTGAGTCCCAACTGTCCTTCCACCTCTTTGGTGGTCTGCCTGGTGGTCGTCTTCCTTCGGGTCGGCTGTGTAGTGCTATGTAAGGGATCCTGGATGCCTCCATCCTATTTACATGGGCATACCAGAATCTACTTCATTGCCGACCCCATCTGACGACATCCTCAACCTCGCAGATCTCTCTGACTCTCATGTTTCTTATTCTGTCTCTAAGCGTGAGACCGGCTATTGCTCGAAGAGTTCTCATTTCTGACACTCTTAGTGTACTCTTCGTCATGGATGTGTCAGCCCTACATTCGATTCCATACGTCATTATGGGTCGTACACAGGTCTTATAAATTCTAACTTTACTTTTAAGTCTCATGTGTTGCTAACTTAAGAATAATTAATACTCCAGTGGAGTTTGTAGTTAGTATTTAGTTAACTTAGGACTGTGCATTTGGACCTTAGTGTCCGATAATGGTTTATGGAAATGATGGCTGCCCTGTGTAGATATGTATATGTATGTACGAAGATAGATATATCATTACGGAATCAATTAACATAATATAGACAGCTTTGTGTGAGATAAACTCATTGTATTATGGCCAATTATAATTGTTTTTATTCATAAAGTGTTATTTTTAAAACTATAATTAGTATTCAATTCACATGGTGGCGTAATTATATAATATGCCCATGCACAGAGTTTTTGTTCTAAAATTGACAAGTCAACATTCATAGTCATGAGGTGGGCTGTAATACATACATTTAATAATACTTATTAACATTTTTGGGACAAACATAGCAGTAGACGTACAAATATCAATAATTAACATAAGGACATACTTTGACAAAATAAAGATAACCTTTCCATCTCATGCTGAACATGCGCACCTGCGCATGTGTTCCACTAACATACTAAAACAATTAAATAAATAAAAAAAAAACAAATAAAATATAACAAGTATTTTTCCACTAATTCCATACCATACTTTATACATACATACATACAAACATACATACATACCATCACGCCATATCCCTTACGGGGTAAGCAGAGAGAACCGAGCGCCATACTCCTCTATTTTTGCACACATTTCAAGCTTCCATTTCATATTTTAAAGTGACCCCAAGCTACTTTTCAAATATTGGTAAAAAGACACATCACTTTCATAAAATGGCATTACCCATTCAGTAACTATTGTAACAAAAATAGGAATGTTCTTAAATTGTAGATTAAGTTTTACGGTCTTATTTCTGCGTTATAAAATATCAACTTGGACTAAATGGACTAGGAACGTACCTATATTGGCCGGAATGTTCTTAAAAATTTCCTGAATTACACGTATTTTGAATAATTGTGAAAGTTATGAAAATTTCATAATAGATTCAGTAGGTAACTTTTTAAGAACGTTCCGGCCAATAAAGGTACGTTCCTATTACATTTAGTCAAAGTTGATATTTTATAACGCTGAAATAAGACTGTAAATCTAAAATCTACAATTTTAGAACGTCCTATTTTAGTTACAATAGTTACTGAATAGGGGGTATTGAAGAATTATCAAGATTTTAATATTTAAGTTGAAAATAATTTAACAATAGGTACTCATTTCATGAAAATGGTGGAAATTTTCCATACACAATTTGAATACTTTGAGAAGTGACTTGTTAGTGAGGAGTTTAGCGTCGGCCACAACCCACTCGTTTTATTACTAAGGGAGTATTTTCTGATTGGTTCCATTTCAATTTAGTCAAGATGTGATCACGGGATCCATGAGAAATTCATCAAACTCTTCAATTTGCACGTCAAAGATAAGAACTCTTTGTACAAGTTTCTTACCTTTTCTTTCTTTGAGAATGTCAATCGTGCCGTCCTTTTCTTGGACGATCCCAATCTATTTAACATTGAACTTAATAATTGATAATAATTACAAAGACAAACGTTTCATTGCAACATTTACGAATAATACCAAACGACAATTTCTTCCAACTCAACAGTATCTACATTGAGAAGCATCAATTGCGTAAGAAATATTTTTCCAATTTATTCTTCACTCCTAGGAATCGAAACTATGACGACCTACACAGAATAAGTCCCTTTTTACGCCTTATGCAAGTGGCAAATTTACTGCACGAAATACAATATCGAAGCCTAGAGAAGCAGGAATTTCCTAAAAAAGTTCTCTAGAACGCCACCAAGAGCCAAATAATTTTTAATGCATTTGCCCAAAGTAGAAAAAAAATCGCGAGAGATTTAAATTTCAATTTTTACTCCTCACTAACCCAAGGGGATATAGTGGGGCGTTTTGATATCGCAATTTTTAAGGCTATTTTTTATTGCAGATCATCAACTAGTATCATGCTGAGATTGTATTCTGAAAGTTTCATCACAATGTATCTGTGTGTGTGCTATGTGCTGTGCGCCATGTATGGCGTGTTTATTTTACTTTATCGATTATAGACTAAAGTACTCATTCCATTCTTTTCAAATTTTGCAAATATGTATATCTAATACTCGCTTAGAACCCATTACATTTTGAAGGATATCTGAAATGTGCTTCTCAATTTTTTTAAACGTCAAATATTTCAAAGTGACCCCAAGCTCAGGAAACTTAAAATTTGATTTTTTTTTCAAATTAGTAAAAAGGTAAGTACATCACTTTCATAAAATGGCATTGATGAATTATCAAGTTTTCGTTATAAAATATTTAAATCAAAAATAATTTAACAAACTCGGTCGAGGCAGGATTCGAACTCGCGACCACTGGATTACTAACCCAGCGCGCTAACCGCTCTACCACCATCCATCTAAAATTTATGTCTTATCTACTGGAAAATGATTCCAGGACGCCGGCACAGAAATCAAATGACTAACCACTATGGTGGTCGACAGATAATGCTGTTCAGTCAAGAATAATTATGGGAAAATCTTCCCTTTATTTTATTTCATATAACGTAACTTGAAGTCGAATAAAATGATTAATTGGAAATGACATAAAAAATACATCATTTTTAATAAAGTGTACATACAGAGTGATTGTGGGCTTGACTAAAGGCTATCTAGGGGCTGAAAAATGTATATAGAGGGTGTTGTGTTGGTGTTATAAAAAATGTGTTTCAATTTTGAAATACGTCACACGGAGTTTAATATCTTTTATCGTAACTTTCCGATATTGTTAGAATATGTGACAGCTTGTTAAAGAGAAAAGGTGTTTTAAAAATAATAATTTTTCAGTTGCGTGGGTTAAACGGGATATTATAAACAAAAGAAATAGCCATGATATAATCGTTCATTCATACCGTGATGGTGGAATGTTGAGGTAACCAGCGACAGGTGTGCGGATATGCATTACCATATAAAAGAAAGCACAACATTACATGGGTGTATACATTAGTCTCATCTCCACTAAAGAGACACTACATTCAGAATATGATGGTGAAACTTATTGCTGAATTATGTGAGATGTTATTGTTGCCTGTTGTACCTATTTTCTATTACTCGATTCTTATAGAACTGCCGAAAACCATGATTATTAAATAGTAGAACCACTATACTCCATATTATGAATTAATTTTATCAAAGAATAGCTCAAGAAAGGTTTACTTCCATTAATCACAAATACGCTTCTATTAATAAAACCTACATATTTTTCAGATGTATCGTGGGAGAGAAGTTAGCGCACCGAGTTACATCGAATCCTGCCAAGACTGATTTCGTTCACCTATATCACAAGCATTTATGCCCTGTTTAGGGAATGTATGAGAATAAAAGTATAATATATTATGTACTTGTAACAACGATGCATATATAAAGTATTTGAATAAAA
The DNA here is from genome assembly GCA_963576475.1 of Molanna angustata. Classification (NCBI taxonomy): domain Eukaryota; kingdom Metazoa; phylum Arthropoda; class Insecta; order Trichoptera; family Molannidae; genus Molanna; species Molanna angustata. The sequence goes on from OY754987.1 coordinate 26,495,376, forward strand.
AACGAGTGGGTTGTTGCTAACGATATACTTTTCACCACCAAGTCAGTACACAAAGAATTTAAAATTTGTACGGAATATTTTGAATTTGCAATTTTTTTTAATTAAATATTTTAAGGTGAATACATATATTATTATTCTTCAATGCCAATGAATGAAATTGATGCGCCATTTTACCAATTTAAAAATAAAAATTTCAAATTTTAAGTTTCCTGAGATTGGGGTCACTTTGAAATATTTGACAGTTAAAAAAATGAGGAGCACTGATCAGATATCCTTCAATATCTGATGGGGTCTAAGCTAGTAATTGATATACATACAAATTTACAAAATTTTTAAAAAAATTTCAAAAGAATCGAAAGAGTGTAAGTCTTTGAGATAAAGTAGAAAAATCACGCCGTACACACACATGCACACGCACACACGCACACACACACACATACACACACACACACCCTCACACACACACCCTCACACACACACCCTCACACACACACACACACACACACACACACACACACGCACACACACGCACGCACACAGATACATTGTTCACTATGACATATGTATACCTGAGGTGTTGTATTTTGAAAGATATTAAATTACTTTTCGTAGGCAACGTCCATTAACATGCAAAAACATAGTCATGCCAAACTAGGAACGTTGTGTGCTGTAGACTATCTTGGCTCTGTTTACGATCGCATTAAAACCTCCACACGACATCTTCTCGGAATTAAATCTACATAGGTACATAAAAAATAATAATGTTGAAAAATTAATACGCAATAAAGGGGTTTATTAAACGTATATACGACAAATGTCGTTAAATGTGAGGGAAATTGTTGTGAAAGCTTTGAAGTTAATAGACATACATATGTATGTAGGTAATAAAGTCTAAATATCTGTGTACATAATAATGTCACAAGTTGTTTTGTCAATATACCTATATTTTACTTCTGTCGACTTTGCATTGCGATATGAAATGTTGTCTAATGAATAATGCTGATTTAATTTATTTTTGAGTATACATAAAGCCCGTTACGCTATATCCTTCACGGGGTAGGCATAGAGGACTGATTGCCATGTTTTTCTGTCGTGCATCGTTTGCTTCATCAATAGCTGTTCACGAATCGTCTCGTACACATTGTCTGTATTTCAAGCTTCTTACATTTTTATATTTCAAGTTTATTACATTTTCATATTGAAAACTTCTTCTTCTTCTTCTTGTGTCATATCAGGTCTCCCCGACGTTGACGACTACCAAAGAGAAAGCCTCCCTGTCTTGTGCAGTACGAAACAGCTCCTCCACAGTTCTTATACCGGTCCATTGGCGGATGTTTCGCAGCCAGGAAAGCTGTCTTCTTCCGACCCCTCTACGACCCTCAATCTTCCCCTTCATGACGAGCTGAAGGATGGCATACTTTTCACCTCTCAGAATATGGCCGAAGTACAACACTTTACCGAACCTTACCTTGGTGAATAATTATCTTTTAGTGTTGGCTTTACGTAGTACTTGAGTGTTACTGACCATGTCAGTCCACGATATTCTAAACATTCTGCGGTGGATCTCCACATTTCAAATGCTTCAAGGCGGTTTGTAATATTAACTTTGAGAGTCCACGCCTCCACCCCATAAAGCAGAACTGACCACACATAACACTTGACCATTCTTTGTTTCAGCTTTAAATATTTTTTTTTATATTGTCGTCGAGGAGAAGATTTTTCATTTTGTAAAATGCCGATCGGGCCGCTTCTATTATGCATTTTACTTCAGTGTCAGGGTCTAGGTTCTCAGTAATTACACTACTCAAGTACTTAAATTATTTTACCCTTTCGATACTAACACCCTTAAGTTGAAGATTTATATTTGGGTGACTATCACGGCTAAAAATCATCTTAAAGCTTCTTACCTTTTAATATTCTCATGTATTAATAATAATAATAATAATTATATTTATTTATTTTTCCATAACAAAATACCAAAGACCTTATTATAATAGTATATAAGGTCTTTGCAAAATACATACAGGAACTTAAGGTTTTTTGAACATATAATTTATGATTTACTGTGTACAAAATCAAATAAAAATAATATAAAATAATATGTTGGGAAGTAACTACCATGTTTTTTAGTTCCTCCAATAAATCTTTGTCTATCTAACTAGGAGTAATTCCTGTTTTAAGACACACAATTTTATCATAATTTTAATAACAAGTCCACTTCTAGCTACATGATTGAAATATTGAAATTAAAAAAGAAGAATTATAGGTACTCATAGTAAGTAATGAAAAATATCCCAATTTGAAAGCAATCAATAAACAAATAAATAAGTTAACACTTCATAGCAATGAAAGAAATATATAAAGCAACCAATAAAAAAATAATAGTTCAACAAACAAATCAGTATGCAATAGAAGTAATAAATAAACACATTATAGCAGTAAAAAATAATAAGCAATCAATAAACCTTCATTGGTCAAACAAAACAATTTTCAATATGCAATAATTATAATACAAATAAAAAGCAAACAATTTAAAAAGAGATAACAATATGATAAATTTGTATAAGTAACAGTCCTTAGGCAATGAAAAAAGCAATCAAAGGAATGAAATTATTTTTTATAAACACAAATGTTAAATTGTGTCCCGATTGTGATCTACCAATAGTTATTTAATAACTACTTATTTACATATTTTAAGTTTCTTATATTTCCATATTTCAAGTTTCTTACATTTCAATAATCTCATATTTTAAGTTTCATACAGTCATTTCCATATTTGTAGCTTCTTCTATTTCCATACTTCATGCTTCTTACATATCTTAATTAAGCATTCTTCGTTGAATTCATTGAATACTCCAAGTGGCTAAGCGAGAATTCTTTCAATGATATCATTCTTTGTACAACAATATTTCTTACATTCCAAAATGCGTTTTAAACGTATAAAAACGAAGGTATGGAAAAAGTAATTTAAAAAAAAAACAAATGCAAAGTTAAACGAGGAATTTAAAATAATTCAAATAATAAAGTGAAATCTTGACGAGGGGAAAAACTTTTCAGTAAAGGAAAATAAACAGAGGTATTTGATTTCTGTAATTTATCAAGAAATTCCAGTTTCAACAGCGTTGTTAAAAAGTTGGGCGTTTTTTATCTCGTAAAATGGTATTGCTGACTAAATTTGTTGTTCTTACCTTCAAGTCCTAATGTTGGAAACTTGGGTACATCACTGTCATTTGTTAACATAATATATGTACACTCAAGTGGAATACCCAAAGAAAATAAATATTCAAATAAAGATTTTTTATAACATTGTAAGCCTTGTAACTTTGTAAGTTCACGATGACCAGTTTTTTTAGATAAAAAATATGATTTCTCACCAGATATATAACAATAAAATAATTGACAAATATCTTTGTAAAATTAGCCAGCTATCAATATGAAGTTGATAGAACTTATGGTATGTACAGTACAAAAAATCCATATGTCATTTTTGCTATACTATTATTCAAATTAGTGAACAATATTAAAGATAACTCTGATAACAACAGACAATCTAATACCTTTTATCTTCCTCAATGCAATACAAACTCTAAAAAGCACTTTTTCATTTACAGATCAACAAACTCCTTCATCTCAAACTTCAATCAGATTGATATTATTCACTCAACTGTACAAATGATTAAACAAGTATTGAGTATCTACCATTTCACACACTCAACAAATAACTTAATCTCATTTCATCTCCTTCTCATTTTCACATTATTCTTCCTCCCCATTTCTTCCCAATCTTTCCTTCTCACCACCCTTCACCAAATTACATGTTGTATTTGTCAATAGTTTCTAGATTAAACAGTGGAATATTTTTAATTGGTCTAATTTCATCTTCCATATTTTTGGTTCTTGTTGTCTATGTAAACTTTTAATATTCCCAAATAAAGTAAATTAAAATACCTACACTCTTGCTGGAAGAGAAGAGTTGACCGCAAATTTTGTTCTTGATGACACCACAATAAAGCAAGTCAAAGTATTTTCTATATCTGGGCAGAAGAATATTTTAAAATGGCCGCTCAAAGAAATGATAAGTAGAGTTCTACGAGCAATAGTTGCCTTCAACAAATGCCTTCTATGATATTTGAATGTTCTAACATTGATATCAATGATTGGAAGAACTTGATTAAAACTCTTGTCTAGAGTGTGCTACTGTATGGCGGCAAAACGTGGACTATTAGTCGGAGAGATAGGATCCATTGATCAGACTATGTTTTAAACGACGTGATACTTAGTTGGAGAAACGAGACAACTCCTGAAGAGGGTGGTCCAACAAAGATTCAAATGAATAGGCCATAACATCAGGCACCTGGGTCTGCTTTTTACTATAGCCGATGGAATGATGGAGAGCGGAAACTATAGAGGTCGCCCTAAACAGTTACATAGACCAGGTAATTATTGATGTGCGCTGTAGCAGCTACCAAGAGATGAAGAGGCTGGCGGACAACAGAGATATGTGGAGAGATGGTGTGTGTGGTGCAAACCAATCCTAGGATTGTAACCATGAAGAATACACTATATATATAGAGGTCGCCCTAGAGACAGTTATATGGACCAGGTGATCAGTGATGTGCGCTGTAGCAGCTACCAAGAGATGAAGAGGCTGGCGGACAACAGAGATATGTGGAGAGATGGTGTGTGTGGTGCAAACCAATCCTAGGATTGTAACCATGAAGAATACACTATATATAGAGGTCGCCCTAGAGACAGTTATATGGACCAGGTGATCAGTGATGT